>JAVTVJ010002046.1:0-290834 GCA_034509425.1 Eopsaltria australis
TCATTACTGACTAGTGTATATCCATGCTTCTATAGGAAGTCCATGACACTAACTGTTTCATCTGTGTCTCCCTAATATTTGCTCTTCTGAAGAATATACTTGGAGTTGTGGCATTTTCCACAGCTATCCTTTGTAGAGAGGCGAAGATGTGAATTTTAAAACAACATGCTGAATGAATATTTATCATAACATTTCTCCTTTCCTAGTCTCTTCTACTTTGCCATAGCATGAACAAAGTAGAAGGTCTCAGAATTTTATAGCAGTGAATTTTGCTACAAACTCTAGGAACTAGTCTAAGGTCTACTTACAACACTAGCTCTTTTCATGACAAAACTGAGCGCCTTTCTGATTCCATATTCAACCTTGGCATTTCAGTTCCTGACAGTTCCTTGCTCTTTTTCAGTAACTGAACTTAATGAATTTTTATACCCAAATATTTTCTCTCTTACAAGTTTGTCTTGATGTGTAAAACACTGATTTTAGAAACACAACCTGTTAGATTATCATACTATCTCCAGCACAAAAAAAATGCAACTGTGTAAGTAAACTGCATATAAAATCAGTAGTTTTACTAGATTTGGTAAAGAGAGACAAATAGCTGGGGAAAAAATCAAGTTTAATGATTTATGAATAGATAAAAATTTTACCTTTTTACTAAAATTTTTTCTTTATAGTTTTTCCTTGTATGACTTTCTGCAGCCAAAATATATGTACATATGGTATTCCAAAAATGCCTCAGTACAGCTTCTTTGGTAGCTAAAACATCCATTTAAGGTTTTATTCTAGTTAGAAGATAATAGTCTTTTAAACAGGCAGTGACCTAGATATTATAATTCGTATTCTGGCAGTTCTCCAAATGTTGAAGTTATTTATATCTGATATTTTAAATATTAAACCAGCAGACTGATACTATCAAAACCACTGGGATCCTATGTCATTTTTTTGCAATCACCATTTATAATAGTATTGCTTACTATAAAGAGTGCAGACCACACATGAAACCATTTTTAGCCAAATGCTATCCAGATTGAGGTTTTCCAGTATTTCTTACAGTTCAATATAAAACACATACACAAAATCAAAAAATGACCCACCAAACAAAGAAAATCCACAAGGATTCATTTTATATTAATTAGTCATACGGTGATTGTTTGTTCCTTATATTAAAATAGTCAGCAATATTGCCTTATTTTCAATCTTACTTATTTATGTTAACAGTATTTCCATTCACGTTTATAAACCGGGTATAAAAATTAAATAGAAAATGTAAAGCAAGTTTTTTGGGTTTTTTTTCAGGGTGAAGCTCTTTCAAAAAATAAACCACTTATTTTATTCTAAACAAGCATCGTATTTTCCGGAATCCATAACAAGAAATATTATTGCACACTTTGATGCAATGGATAACCAGCCAAATTCAGATAATGTCCATGTTGTTCCCATGAAGTCAGCAAGAGTAGACAAGACAACTGGTATTGTGGCCAAGAATAGTGGTTTCTGTAAAGGATATTAGATTTTTTAATGATAGGCTGAATCAGGAGTGGCTATGCATCACTTGACTGAAGTAAAACAGTAAAGCTGGCACAGTACCAGAAGTATGGAGCTGAAATTAATTTAATATCTGCTGTGTCTTATTTTTGAAAGTGCTTATTGAAAGAACGACCAAATAAAAACATACAACATAGAGCATGTAATATTTTTCCATTACTGTATTCTAAAATCTCTCAAGTGTACTCCATGTCTTGTGTTTGATTACTGCTTTAATGACTCCCATCTGAGAAAAAACCACAGTATAAAACTTGAGTTACACTCATAGCATTAAATTATCATGTTGGCTTGTCTTCATGGATAAAGATGATGAGTAATACAAAAATATCTTGATAGTTGAATTCATCAAAAAAAATCAGAATAAATTTTCAAATCTGCAATCCAATCTATCCTAAACTCACTGAATTGTATTCCTGAATAAATATGAAAAATACAGTAAAATATTTTAAAAATATATTCAGGAATAAAAGGTATCAACTGAGAAGTAATTGGAACTAAAGGCAACTGCAATTAATTGTAGAACCTAATTTTCATTACATCAAGAGAAATAAATACCAAGTAATTACCCCAGTGAGTTTAATTCTGGTGTAGAATGAATATGGCTATAGACATCCTCTTTCTGAAGTTTCACTGGAATTGTTGTAATCAAGGGTCCCAAGAACATATATACTATGAAGTCAAGCAAACAAACTGACACTACAGACCTGGAGTCAAATACAACTGCAAGATGATAGTGCAGAGCAAGTAGCCCAAAGGTTTTTATAGCTCCTCAGTTAACCACAGGATTTACATTTTTTCACAACTCCAAACTCCATTAGCCAGGGCAGATTGCTAGTTTTGTGATCCAAGTATTGAACTGAAGGCAGGCAGCATGCAAGATGAGATCATCCAAGGCCTCATTATCTAAAAAACTTAAAGCCCCATAAAATTTCAACCCTTAAAAAATTATTTCCAGAATCTTAATCCAATCTCATAGGCAGTGAAGCTGGGATAGTCAATATTCCAATGACAGAGCAAGTGCAGTATCCAAATTGTGCCTGGAAAGGCTGGGAAAGGCACATTTTCTTTTGAAGTTATTTCATTAACTTAATGATCCACAGTAAAAGTTCTGTGAATAGCTAGAATGGCAAATCATTGGAGAAGACTTAGCCAGTATGTGTAAGAAAAATTCAAAGAAACAAGCATTCACTTGAAATTAAATCTTGCTTCTGTGTTTTCTGTTTCTGGTTTCCTGACTGGTCAGAATAAGCATGAAATACAGTTCTACACAGAGGAAAATGGAGTAAGGCCAGGTCTGCACTAAGCTGAGTCAAGACGAATACGAAGAGAGAAAAGTGGGAGGAAACCCAATGACTTGTTAGGAAGATATTCTCTTACTCATGAAAGCTTGAAATTTCTACATAATACAAGAAACTTGTAAATGTGGCACTTGATTCTATACTTGATATTTCAGTGACTGTAATTCTTGCCGTGTAATGATATACAGCTAATGATCCTGCCTTAATAGTGTCTAGTATGACTCTTCTTAAGTGCCACCGACAAGACCTTTCCACCAATAACTTCATCATCAGATAATCATGAAAAGGTTTGGGTTGGAAGGACCCTGAAGATCACCTTCCTCTCTTTCAAGGGTGGGGACATCTTCCACTAGACCGGTTTACACAGAACTCCATCCAGCCTAATCTTGAACGTCTCCAGGGATGGGGAGTCCACATCATCTCTGGGACAACCTGTTCTGGTGCCTCACCAACCCTACAGAAGAGAATTTCTTCCTGGTATTTTGTCTGAACCTACGCTCCTCCATCTTAAGGCTATTTTCCTTTGTCCTAACTCTACATACCCTTGTGAAAACTCCCTCTTCAGCTTTCTTGTAGATACTAAAAGGCCACTACAAGGTTGTCTCCATGCTGAACAGCCCCAACTCTTTCAGTCTGTCTTCAAAGGCGAGGTGCTCAAACCCTTAAATCATAGTGACTCTCCTCTGGACTGATTCCAACAGGTCAACATCTTTTGTTGAGGATTCCAGACCTGGACACTCCAAGGCAGGGAGTCTCAGAAGAGCAGGTCATTCTTCCAGAGGATGTTGTGTTGACTTCAGTTTAGGGGTCTTTTAGGTTTTGTCAATGTTTTTAGAGCCCTCTGATTCTTCTACACAGGGATCAGTGCATTCAGGACACCTGACACTATCAAATAAATTGGTCTGTTTCCTTTCTTTGTGATATTTTCTCCTAAATTACTTTACGCTCTCATATTATTATCTATTAGTCTCTTCACTGAATGATATTCTGCACAATGTGACTGCTATTCTTCATCAAATTAATTTTCAATACTGACTCCCACTGGCTATGCAGATAAAGATGAAACAAAGCCCATAATCTGACACATTCTGAAGCCAAAAGTACCAAAAAAAGAAAAAAAAAAATTAAAAAATAAAAAAATCTGACCAGACATAAAAAGAAAAAAATCTTTGAAGGCTGTAATTAGGATTTTAAACAGAAGTGGAGAAACACCACAGAGAAATTTATTCCAAAAATAGTAAAGTCTACAGGATCGTACATCACTTGCTTGCCCTGCTATTCAAACATCAACCCTACCTTCTTAGGCAATCTTTTTCAAACTATGAGACATATTTGTAGAAAAGCAAAGTAAATTAATAAAAATATTAAAAAATCCATAAAATGCTCTAGAGAGCTATTATTAGAGGGGAAACATGACATAGAGTCTAAGCAACAATTTGAATAAAAGCAGTAGGATTACGTTTTAAGGAGTTTACAAGATTAGTTCAGGTTCATCAAAAATATGAAATTCAAATTCCACAAACTTGCTCCTTTCCTAAAGGCTTTGAGAATTTTTCTGACAGTATTGTAACTATATCAAGTAAGCTACAGGAAGAATGATTTGTTTTTGTCTCCTACAGAAGTGTTAATAGGCAAGAAGATGATATTTGTCTGCTTTATTTAAATGTAAATATGAAGTGGATTTCTGAAAGAATCTGAACCCTATACAGACTGTTTTTGCAGGGTATTGTCTTTTATAAAATAAAATTATGATCATCTGTTGCAGATTACATTACAAAATATAGATTTGAAAAGTTGTCAAGTATAAGCCATTGATTAATGACAAAATGAAAAGAAAAAAAACCAAACACCTGTAATCCAGATGACTTGCATTCTTTTTCTCTTTTATAGAGATTTTACCCAGTCATTTGCTAACAGCTGTAGCCGTCTATGTGGCAATTCCTTTTACTTTATATTTTATATCTCTCCTAAAATTCCCAGAGGAATGTAGTTTGGTGCACAGACTAGTTTAGAAAATTTCAAATATATAACATGATATAGATATTGGTATTGGTAGTGCCTGACACCACCAAAATAGGAGAAAAATGAAAATCCTATGCCTATACCCTTCTTTTGTTCTGTCTGGAACTCGCCCATGCCTTACAAGTTTTTCTCACTCCACCTCCAAGAAAGAAACTGGAGAGAATAAATTTCTTACGGAAAAAGTCAAGATTGTAGATTTTGTACTGTGTAGTTTAGGAAATTTAAAAGGGTTAAAACAAATTTAAATCGTTTTGGAAATCTCTTGTAATTGTTTGTGTTTTGTAGTAGAAAAATTTCACTTCTGGCATATTTTATTAAAAAATATTTTTTAGAATGTCTCTTTCCTAATTTTTCAGATTTCTGACAGTGCTTGGAATGTGTCTAATGTACGTTCACTTCAACAGCAACAGTAGAGTACAAAATAATACCAGGACACATTAGCAAGTCAGAACTGAAATGAGGATGGCTGATAAGATGACTGTGAAAGAAACTTAGAGAACCATATATTGACTCAAAAAAAAAGTTTAACTTGTTTTATTGCTTAGCTGCTTAAAAGACAGGAAAGTGACTTTTTCAAAATATGTTTGAACTTCAATTTCATGTATTTTCTAAATTACTTTGCTATCTGTAAATTGGAGCACAGATTCTCTTAGCTGTAATACTCTCCTATGATAATACCTCACTATATGCAGTGAGATGTCATCAAAAATATTTTAATAAATTGCAAAATCTTCTTACAGTTGGAGATTACCTATAGGAAAAATGTTTATTTTCTCTCTGTGACCGGGGAAATTTCTTTTTTATATAATTTTTATTCTAATCAAACTTGTGAACTTGTTTTCTGTGAAATATTTGCTAAACAATGTCAAATGTCTTCCTTTCTGTGCACTTCTCTCAAAATCCTTTTTTTTTCTTTTGTAACAGGAGTTGGAATTCACAAAGTTGAGGTAGGAAACTCATTTTATTACTGGGTAATTTAACTAATTTACTAAAGCCAAGGGTATTAAAGCTTTATGATGTTATTCTTCTTATTTGTGTCTAGCAGTTATTCACTATGACAACTTACAGAGAAGGTTTACAGTCAGCACAAAATTTTTTTTCCACAGCATAGAGATACTGTGGATTCTTCTTGTCCTTGGTGTGTTGGATAATATTTTCATTAAAAGAGATAAATTTTTTTTATGTGTTTATAAATAGTTCTGAAGTATAATGCTATATTCCAACTCCCATCTTTCTAGTGATGCTGAAGTTTTCCTATAATTTATATTTGGCTTTTATCTGGAGCCCAGTAATACAGAAAGTTTTTAGGGAGTTGTAACTTCACTGGGGAGTGGAACACACTCTTTTGTCTTTATAGAATTTCAAAACTGTCTTTAAACGAAAAGAGAGGGAAGATGATGCTCCTGACTATAGGGAGTTCTGAATCTGCTTTATCTATATAGATTTGAGATTTAGATGGGTTTATCAGGGCATGCATATAGAAATCAATATGTTCTTTTGTAATTATGTCTCACAGAATTGGAACCACCCATTAACTTACATATTTAAGTGTCAAGTAGCTCAGTTGTTTCAGTGAAATTGGAGGGAAAAAATAAAATTTTTTTAATATATCCTCTCAGAAGTAAACTTTTAACTTCAGTATTTTGGCAACAATTTACTGTTCTTTACTTGGCTATATTAAATCTTATTTTATCAATGGCTCATTAAAAGCCAAAGGATATTCATAATATCAAACTTCAGTTGTGAAGCTTGAGGTCTTCAGGATGTGTCTATATTTTTGTGTAAAATGCAATCTATATTACCCACTGTAAAATGACAAATGTTTAGGATAAATTTAAGTATACTAATAAAAACTTAATTTTAGATGTAAACACTAGACAGAAGTTAGCCAGAGGCACTTAAATAAGATATCATTTCACATTTCTGTGGACAAAAGATTATTTTTTCCTTATTCTGTTAATTTTTTTATGAGATATTTTTTTTTTGTTATATTTCTACCCTCTACCCCAAGATCCTACTGTTTTCTTTTTGGAATATGAGGCATGCATACCTTGTACTTTTATTAGTGCCTAATAAAGGGGATTTGTTTGTGCATGACCATAATTTCTTTCTTGAAAGACACAATAGATAATCCCACAAACACCAACTGATCCAATTTCCTCTGGCATGGTGGTGGTCACCTAAACCACTTTTTGCATCCACTTAAGTGTTAGATATTTAACTGTGCACACACATATGCATGCACACACATACATATCTATATATTTAATATAGAGAAAAAACCTACGGCATCTTTATAGAGAATACTCTGTTCTCACCTGGATTCCTTGCATACAAGGGTAAGAGGGTATAGAAGCTTACACATCTCTGCACAAATGACAAGCGAATGTCCCAGAGCTCCTTTTAGGAATCTCTCCACCTTACTGACACACTCTCTCTTTAGATCTAATAGCTCCTCTGCTCCAGCATCTAAAAAGAGGCTTTAGGGCCTATTCTAAATGGCTGTTTGAAGAGAAGCTACCTAGAAAAGAATAATAGAATCATGTTCAGGAATTAAAGAAGTCACAAGAAAAAAAAAAGAAAGGACAAATAAACGTCTGTAGGACCTCATATCTGCAAAAAATTCTGTTCTGGTTAAGAATCACTGTTGTTCACTCTCTTACTGAAAAATCAAAGAAGAGAAAACAAGTGACCATGCAAAGAAAAGGATTTAACCAGAGAGGAAGCCCTTTCCTTCTGGATACGGTGTGCTGGGGTGATCCAGCCTTTCTCAAGAGGCCAGCTGGTTAGCTCCAATTCAGATTCCCTCCAGTTTTCTGGCTGTGATATCAGGGGGAAGGAATCGACATGGACAAAGCAAAATCCTTAATGTTTTGTGATTTAAATGTGGGACTATAGGGAATTAAAGAAAATGGAGTTTGGATTGGTCACACAACCAGTAAACAACCTGAAGAAATAACTGACTTAACCACAGAGCTGAGTCCTTCAGGTCCAGTAAACCAGATCTCCCTCCCATTTGCAAAGCACAGTTCAAGGCAGAGACTATAGATTATATGTGGAAGCACTATATACATATTTGGAACATATTTATGCTTCTTCATAGAAATATATGTGTACCCTAACAATATTCTTTCCTATGTCACCTTTATCTACATACTGGTGTTCTCTCTTACATATAGTAGTATCACATGACCACAACAGAAATCTTTCACATGTAACAATGGATATCATAGCAGAAACCAACACTTAGTCTTAGACTAAGTATTCCGGGAAAAGCAAAAGTTTGCCTTAGTTATTATGATCAACTGCTTAGGTTTCAGGTACAAGTAATAGATTTAACTGTTATTTAAAACCTTCAGGATAGGGCAGGTTTACCTCACACACTACATTATGAAAATTAATGCTTCCATGTCTTTAGGATCAGGACCTGTGTTTAGGATAGGAAGTTACTCATTAGTTATGATGAAATATCAGCATACAAATTCTGTACATAATTATATACGTGTATCTATTTTTACCTCACAGTTTCCTTAGCCTTTTACCATAATAAAAGCCATTAACTGATCCAAATAGTTTTTCTGCTTCTTCGTCCTGCAGATATCTTTAATGTTATCATTCTCAAAAGTACATTTACAGACCGTTTGGTCAGGTGTGTGACTGAAAAAGGTCAAAGTGAAATACCAGCATACTTAACAAACATATTTCTGCACTCTGTCACAAAAATCCTTTTGGTTGCATAGCAACTGCCTTTTTAATTACTTCTTGCAATCTAGATTTTAATAATTTAATTAGTATTTTTCTTCATTAAATTGTTTCACCCAATAAATTTAATGTACTCAATTCATTCCTTATTTTTAAATGGTCCTTTTAACCTCCATTCTTTGTCCTTCCAGCATCTTTGGCTATGCAGTAGAGACTAAAAACTTCATTAATTTCATATAAAAAGCCACAGTCAAAAGGATTCGGACCCATGCAATAATCAGAGATGTTTTAGGTAGACTTTGTAGCTGAAGTTCTTGGAGCTAAGGTAAGCATTAGTCATAAAACTAAGGGTTTCAGAGGCTTTCAGATGCATGTTTAGAGTGGCCTACCTTTAGCAGTAATGATGTTAGTGTTTTTGAAACTGTGTACCTCATACTACGTAATATTAGGTAACCAAAAATGTAGTTCTTTATGAAAAACCCTCAGCTATTGCTCTGTATTAAGACATTGCTGAGAAGCTGAAGCCCAGAAGAACCAAGTACTGGGAGAATAATAATGTGAGGGGGAAGGAGATATTATTTAAACAGGTGCAGAAAGCATCCATATTTACTCTAAGGAGCTATAGCAGATTCAAAGCTGACAGCAGAGCAAAGGTGGTATTACTACTTGTAGAGAAGGTTTACATGCTAGAAGGGCAAAAATACAGGGTAGCAGACACCAAAACATTCAGCCTATGTCTACTGGGTATGAGGGAAGAAGATGAAGGAAACATTCCCTCCTAAATAGTTTTCTTAGCAGCAGTGACTTCTGTAATGGCAGGAAGGAAGAAATTTTTACTCAGCAGAAGCATCCATGTGATATCTGTTGTCTATGTCCCTATGTCTGCCTAAATTCTGAAATATCATCTGTTGAAGACTTTAGTTTTTAAAGCTTTTTAAAATTTTAGAAACATTTATGTTTTCAGTATCCATTTATATTTTGAAGAAATATGTTTTTCTCTCTTATTCCCCCAAATTAAACTTTAATTGAAATTTGGATCTGTATATGACGGACTTAAATATCTGAGTATCTAAAACAGATACTGTTTCTATTAGACATGTAAGAGGTTTATAAAAGTGTTCTGATATATTTAACATTTCATATATTATTTACTGGAATCTAAGAAAGTATTGTTTGATGGGTTGATATGCAGATCAAAAACATTTTTTCCCTGCTTAAAAAAAAAATTGTACTTTAATGATTCCTGAGCAGCTGAATTTGTTTCACAGTGCTTTCTTTCACTACCTGAGGTATTAATCTAACATAATTTTAATTATTGTTATATTTAAAATCTTTGCAATGTTCATGTCTATTTCTTTACCATCCAGTCCTACGTTTGCACTTCTGCTTTCTCATCTACACTGTATTTTCATATTAATTTTGAGATTATCATGCATCATTTTAAGACATTTTACAGGTGATTTGTTAAAACAAAACCACCAAAGAAGACAACCTTAGTCTTGTGGGTAAAACATAAAAAAATTAAACTCCTTGGTTCATTATCTCTCTCATTACAACATGTTTCTCTAAATAGGATTAATAGAGTACCTACCACAGGTTTTCTGCACTGATTGCACATGAATTTGTGGATGCTAATATTCAAGGACATTAAAACAAAAATAAAAGAAATTAGATGCTTTCAAATAAGTGATACTTTAACGTTTGGTCCCATAAAATAAAATAAACATTACAAAAAATTAAGCTTTTAAACATCAGGAAGATGGATAAGTTGACACACCATTCTGCATATCTCTGTTTAATAATATTATATTTCATTTCCCATGCTAAGAAAACAGCCATTACCCAAAGCAGCCACTCGTAAACAGCCATTGTGAACAGATTGCATCCTTGTTGGTGGTATGATAATTGAAATAAGCTTACCAGTCTTTTATGAAGAAATACCAGATGTATAAAATACCTATTAATCAACTCACTCAGTTTTGCGAACACCAGTTTTAATACTAACAGCTATCAAAGAATAAATGGAATAAGAGGAAAAATATAAAAAAATTAATAAAATAGCTCAGCAACATGTTGCATTGCTTGCAGTGATGGAGGTAAAAGAGGTAGTAGTCTAGGCTAAAAGGATTGTATCTTTTGGGCTTTGCTTATGGACATTGATTTCACTGTTTATACCTGTCTGCATTTGCATCTCTGCAACGCCTCTCTTATAAGCCTGCTTAAAATCACCTTTATGAACAATAGCAGAAATAGACAGCTGCCCATCAATCTCTCAGATATTTTTTTCTCCCCTGTAATAATTTTAAATTCAATTGGTAATGTTTTAAATTTGTGCAATAGGCTTCAAAGGCATTACCTGTCATACAGTAAGATGAACCAATGTAACTAGTTTCTCTTCCTGCACAAATTTAGATTTTTCAATTTCTTTCTTCTTAATTTTTTTTTTTTTTTTTTTTTTTTGAGCAGGGGGAGAACTGTTTTTGTCTGTTTATTATTATTAAATGCTTTGAAGCTATCACAGGAACATGGAAGAACCAATGACATGCATGAAAGAGTGATGAACTTGAGGTTCATCCCAGAATTTGTTTATTTGTTTGCTTGTTTGTTTTTTATTAAGAGGAGAGATAAAAGTCTCTTGGAACATCTTTCTGTTCTGATTGTAAAACTCGTCTCTTCTCAGTCATACACTCTTTCTGTCAACAAACACTTCTGTCTATCCAGAAAATACACTAAGCTGGTGAAAGAAGTCATAGAAAAAGTATGGGTTCATCAGCTGCTGTTACTTAGGTAATGAGGGCAGCCAAAAGAGCTGTAACATTCACTAGCTGCTTCACTACTCTTCAGAGTTGTAGGAAACCTGCACTGCACTGACCCTTGGTCAGAGACTACACACACACAGAGTCTGTTTGCACTCCTTTGAGCACTAGGAGCATTTTGGAAAAGACAACTCAGTGGAGTGACCAAATGACATTTCTGACTCTAGTAAAGCCAGTTTAGCTTGTCTTTTTCAGCCAGTGGTGCAAGTTAAAGATGACTGGTTTGGCAAAAAGAGACTGGTCAAACTGAAGATTTGTTGGCATTGAAGGGGGGCTCTCTTCAGACCATCTCTAGGTCTGTTCTTGCATTAGTTGCATTCTTAGAGCGTATCTTCCGGTTATTGCTCGTGAAAAGACTACAATTCCTCCACCTTATGAGTTCAAATGCAAATGCATCACTATGTGATTTCATATAGAGATAACCACCGTTGAGAACTTAGTTTTACTCTTTACTTTTAGTTGGAAGCCAGCAGAACAATAACATAGTTGCAGGAAAGTAAAGCTGTGAAAACATACGTTTACATCTCAATTACTACTGTTACTTTGTAAAATATTTTGCTTATGCCATAGGAATCTTTGGAAAGAGCACACAAGTACATCAGTGAGTTTGATTACAAATTGTGATCAGTCTATACCTGAATCTGAACCCTTCTTTATTTTAAGAAATCTATGTGCACAAATTATCAACAGTGTGACTGATACCTTTGATTCAGTGACAAATGAGCATATTTCAATAAAATACTTTTCTGGCAGGTGAACACTGAAGAGGTAAAATATATCCACATTTAGCTAATTAACCAATTGAGGCACTGGCATTGACCAAGGAGAGGAGGGGCAAGGATGTAACTTTAGATAAACCTGCTCAGTGGCAATAAAGATTAGCTCTGTAAGACTCCTGGCACTGAAATCAATATTAATCTGTAACTAAGGAACAGCTCATCCAGTCAGAAGTTACATGGAAAGCTGGTTGTTTGCCCTTAAGCCATATGCAGAAACAAACATATGACGTGCATCAGTTGTTTGTAGAGATAGAGAGGTGCGTTGTGGTACCTTATATCAATTTTTTTGGCATGCAATGTTTGAAGTTTGTGGCAAGAAAAGGAGATGGAGTTGCCAAGTTCAGTGAGTTGGACACTGATGATTTCAGACACTTTGAATGTTGCCCTTAAGAAGAGAATCTGTCTCTTCTATGCACATTTCTATGCACATACACAATATTACCGCCTGTGTAGATTCACCAACTCCTTGGATAAGTACAGTTAAACATTGACAGGAATATAAATTATTATTCTCACCACTCAAGACTATACAGTTTATAGGGTTTGCTCCACCCATTTTGATATCATTCAAATTGTGGAACTGCTCTTGGCAACTCATCAAAGAACCAGAGCCCAGGCCAGTAGGCAGCTGAGGCAATCACTGGTGGAGTCCTGATCACAGAAAATCTGCCTAGGTGAGATTGTTGTGCTGCTGTCAATAAGGAAAACCGCTTTCACATCCATCTAGGGTCTTCACCAGATTCTTGATGCCCAGTAACCCTTTATTTATCTTGAATCTTAAGCTCTTTATTCTACTAAATACAGTTTTATAACAGTAGGAATTTAAAAACATAGAAATTTCAGAAGCATTTTTTGGCAAAATATAAGACATCGTGGATAAGAAAAGTGAAGGCATATTACAAGTATAACAAGTACTGTTTGAGTGATACAAAGTAATTTACTGACCTCTTTCCACTTATAATAATATCACTTCTGCTCCCTAAGTGACATTACTTTGGCTCACCGATATTCTACAGCCATTCTGCTGGATAGCGTGTGCAGCCATTGAAAAATATAATCCTTGCAATGAATTAAATGAAAAACTAACCAGAAAAGCAGTACATATTACGAGCATAATAGCTGGCTTGAAAGTGTATCCTGTGGTTTCAGATGATGTCATAATCTGCTACAGCAAATTTAATAGTATTGTTGCCTGGAAGCTAAGCCATTATACTATGTTTAATTTCACTAAGATGTAAATTACATGGTTCAGTGTTGCATAGTACTGGCTACTGCCATTGTAGATTCTTGTTCTTGCAGCTGTCAGGAATTCTAATATTTAAGGGGATTTTGTTTAGCTGTTAGTCTACGGCTTTTATAGATTTTTAAAAAATAATAATTTTACTCTCCCTTATTTGCTACGAGTCCACCCCATCTCTGCATTCATCTCTTTTCCAAAAATAACAACAGAATTATAGGCTGACTCTTTGAAGTATATCAGGAAATATTCAGTCCTTGAAGAAGAAAGAAGCAATATGGTTTGAGAGCGACTTCCTGCCTGTTGCCACATTTGATTTTAGTGAGCCTTTAACTCAAAAAGAAGATACTTTTCTTACAGAGAAATAGCCAGATTGGGTGTTTATATTACATTTTTACAGTAATTGCCAGAATGAAACTCGAGGAGTCATTCTGTATTACCACATGACTTTTAGCAGAAAAAAATATAAATAAAACTTACCCACAATATGAAGATCAAAACTTCTGTTGTAATATGAAATTTGCAGCTGAACTACATAGGAAAATAGCCTAGCTATTTATATAAAGTGTAATAGATGTCTCTTTAAAGTAATACAACATATTTTCTACCATTAAAAACTAATGCAGTAATTGACTGTTAACATATAGACATGAGCTTTAATATCAATGATTTATTGACAACCTATTGCAAGTCCTGTGATATATGTCAATGAAAATTCTATCAGGGGCTTATTGTTTGTTCTTTCAAATGTTGGTTAGGTAAAAGATTCTTACCCTTGCAATCTATATATTTTTCTATCTGCACCTGTCTGTGGGTGGATAATTTACCTATCTGTGATGCTTGCCAATTCCATGCTTCTGACAACATAATTGATTTTAGGCAGGCTTATGCATATATATAGGAAATCGGTAAAAACTTTAGATTAGCTTTTAAAAGCAAGTATTGTTAACAAAGGGATGATTCACAACAGAGATATGCTTGAGAAGACATAAAATAAATCAACAGAAGCTCATGTCAGTTATAAGCCATATAAAATTAAAAATAGTCTAATCTTTGTTTTGAAATCTTAAATGTAAATATGAATATTCCAGTGCCTCACATTAACAAAAATGTGCTCATATTTTCTGCTGTCAGTATCCTTTATGCATGTAGCAAAACCATTGACTAGATTTTGATCCTGGCTGTATTTATTTGCTTATTGTAATTGTTGTGATCTACTGGCACAACTTCCCATCTTTATACCATAACTGTGGTTTAGCAGTCATTCAGTGGCTCTGTGAGAGAAGGCATACTTCTGTCAGTGCTCTTAATCATGTCTGTGATTACCAGTCAATTTAAAACAGAAATGAAAGTAAATTATATCAGAAAACTATTCTAAAAATGTCCATAAGATCTCTTTGAAGCTGTCTGACTTTGTCTTTGAAATTGTCTATACAGAATCTTGATATCATGTCTTGGAATAATTCAGCAGGGTTTTGTCACATATTTGAACAAAAACATTAGTGTTGTGTTTTGGGACCAATATTAAGGGATTTTTAGGCTATTTGCTTTTAGAAGCTGCTTTAGGTAGTACAAAAAATAAAAGTCTTACAATCTTAACTAAGGCCTCTCCAAAAAATCTGTAACCAACCCCAAGCAATACTTTCCTCTCATCTTCACTTCTGTCATTTGTAAATTTTAATGAGCCTACAGAGAAAAGAGTCTAAAATGCCATTTTACTCTCAATTTCTCTTCCTACTCTTTCTTCTATAGTACCCTACTTCAAGATAGAGAAAAGTTGTGGGGAAAAAACAATGGAAGATTTTTTCCATTGTCAGCAGAGAAGCTACAAAAGGGAGTTCAAGCTACTTTTAAATGAGATTAATGTACACCTGCAGTCACTGATGAAGAAAGTAATAAGGATTAAGAAATTATTTTATCTATAAGATTCTCCATGATAGACACCACTTGGAAAAGCTTAGTACCACAGCTTGGGACCTCAGCTCCATAATAGTGATCTAGGACAGCTGGAGACACCAGCTTCAGGATCCAGAGCATTAGAAATACTTCTTGTCTGCTCCTCTCATGATGAGGGAGGGAAAAAGTTGGAATTAATATCTACATGGCAAATGGTGGCTGTCATAATGCATGACAGCACTTATAATGCATTTAACCATTATATTGTAGTAATATCAAGAGACTACAGCTTGCTCTTGAGTGCTACGGCTGAAATTAAGTGAGAACAGTACCAATCCCCGAAACACAGTGGACTGTGAAATTTGTTGTGTTAGAGGAACTGTTTCTACACTGCAAATGGATGGCAAACATCCCTTCTAAGTCTTCCTGCTCTCCTTTTCATTTGAAAGAAAAGACTTGCAAAATAGGAGGAAAAGAAATGTAATGCAGTCATGCAAGCAGTAGATTTTCCTCTCATTGCAGGTTTTTCATATGTGCATTTTGGTAGTGTTGAGGGTTGTTTTAATCTAAATTAAGATGTCTGATACTCCATTTATCAGAATTGTAAGACGTACGATTACTTAGATCTTCATGGTCAGTGAGTATGGTATTCTAAAAATAAAATGGCCTTGTAAAGCAAGGAAGTGTCAGGATAGCTGAAATCAGCTTTTTGCCTTTTTTTCTGTAATAGGAAACCATTTACTAAATTAGAATTTTGAAACAAAATAAGTAGGTACAGTGCAGATAATGTTTTGTTTAATTCCTGGTTTTAAAAAAAAATATGAATCACTGATGTTTCTGCTTTATATAACAAAGAAAATATTGGAATTGAAAAAACTATTTGAACGGCATATCAGTTACTGTGAAATGCTCAAGTGCAGTTAGCTTTTTCTCTTTCAAAACTAAATTTACAGAAACTCTAATTATGTGGTGAACATATACTTTTTCCCCACTTCACTGAAAACTGTATGGTACTTTTTTCAATATTCATCTGTATCCTGTCTTCTGAAATCTAATCTCTGAACAAAAATTCTAAAGGAATAAAAAAGTGAGCAACCATAGGCATAAACTAGCAACCCACACCCTTGTGCTGCAACCTTCTGCTCTGAAATGAGAATCATGTGGACATGTATAAATTCCAAACCCTTCTGGTTTCTGTTTCTCTGAGTTGTATGGTTGACATGCAAAGTCCACAAAAAAAATGGTATTTAGCCCAAGACTCTTCCCTAGCTGAAAGCAGAATCAAATCTGGATTTTGTCTGATTTTCCATTGTTTTTAAATCAAGAATCAAGATCTTCAAACTGTAAACTGATTCTGAAACTGATTCTGTATCAATAAAACATATTGAAATATACTTAAATACATGACATATAAAATTCCGATAAATAGTAGATGATAATGGCATAACACTGTGGATTAATGATTTGTTTACTTCATGGTTCCATATTTCAGTGGCACATGCAGAAATTTTGTTTATCTTTTCTTTCAGTAAAATTATATTTGGGTACCATACATACATATATAAACACATGTATATAAACATATATATGGAACTGGGGAATTAACCTTTAGGTTTTTATTCCTAAAATGGATTTCACATTCATAATCCTTTGCCTAGCTGGAGTGTTGAGGAATATGTAAAATTTGTTATTATTTGTAAAATGAAATTCAAAGCAACTTTTGGATTAAAAAAGGATTCTAAAAAACCCCAAACTTTGCAAGCATAAGCCCAATCACAAACCCTATGTTTTGTGTTTGCATTGCTAATTTATCCTCATCTTATTGAAAATTCTGGAATTTTGCACATCCTTTTTAGGCTATTTCAGTATCACATTGCATTCTTTCAATGTCTCATTTGAGCCTAATGTTTTATTCAATATCACATGTATAGCACTATATAAAAGTAATGATTATAAAAGATGAGCAAAGCTAAAGCATTTTTAAAATTTACTATGGATGTTATTTTATCTTTATTTCATAACTTACGTAATACAAATTGGTAGACTAATTCTATTTTTACTCTGACTAGTTTGATTTCCGTTTTTTTGAAATAACTTTTACTTCTGGTTAAGTTTTGTGAAAGTAGGCTAAATCAATCAGAAAAATGTTTAATTCTGACACTGCATCCCAAAATATCCAGGTGTTCTTAATACCAAATGTATCTGTAAGTTTTCCATGGGAAATGTTTAAAAAATTATGAAATTAATAGGGCATTTACTTTGGGCCAGTTTACTTTTGGCCCAAAAACATTATGAAATTAATGGTGGCCAAAATAGTTTTTGATAGGTGTTGTAAATTGAGAGACTAAAACAGTTAGAGAAGATTTTAATGATGCTTTTAGAAAATTTAAGAATTTATATTGAACAGTGAAATATTTCAGATTTTCTTCATTTTTTTCTTACTGACTAAAAAAAGCAAAGAATAAAATTATGTATTAGAAACAGATTCTGATTTATTTTCTGTTTCTTGTACCAATTCTTCCCACTTCTTTTCTTTTTCATTATGATGTCATTTGTCTATTAGACCACAGAAAGGTTTGTTATTGGACATGCTTTGTATCTCAGTTTGTTATTACTACTTAGGTTACATAAGAACATCAGAAGTACCATACTCAAGCAGAACTATGCTCTGTTCAGTGCAACACTTTTTCCTCTAGTAGTGACAGTAGTAGTTCATTCCATGCATTCATAGTCACAGAACCATAGAATGGTTTGTAGAAGACACCTCTGAAGATCATCTAGTCCATCGCCCTGTCACAGATAGGAACACCTCCCTCTAGACCATATTTCCTCCAGGCTGAACTACCTGAACTCTAACAACATATTTTCATAGGAGACTTATTCCAGCCCTCTGAGCCTTTTTGTGGCCCTCCTCTGAACCTGCTCAGAACTAGAGGCAGTACTTTGCCTTGGCCTGTTGAACTTCATGAACTACTTATGGGCCCACTGATCAAGCCTGTCAAGGTCCCTCTGGAGAAAACTCCTTCCCTCTAGCAAATCAACTGCACCACTAGCTTGGTGGCTTGGTGTCATCCTCAAAGTTGCTTGTTCATTCCTACTGTCTATGTAATTTAAGAAGATCTTAAATAGCACCCATATGGATCATTGAGAGACAGCACACATCCCTGGTTTCCACTTGGACATTGAGACATTGACTGAAATTATTTGAAAGTTCCCTTCCAACCAGCTTTCTAGTCTTTCTGTCAAATCCATCTCTCCAATGTTGCAGACAGAATGTTGAATGGGACCTTTTCAAAAGCCTTACAGAAGTTGCTTTTCCTCTGTTCATTGATATAGTTACTCTATTGTAAATGGTCACTGGATCAGTCAGGCATTATTTGCCTTTTGTGAAGCATGTTGGATGTCTATAATCACCTCACTATCTTCCATATATTTAGACATGTCTTTCAAGATAATCTGCTCAATCTCTTTACTGGGAATGGTCTGGTCAGTAGTTCCCTGGGTCCTCCTCCTTACCCTTTTTAAAATTGATGAGATGTATCCCTTTTTCCAATCTCTAAGGGTATCACCTGACTGCAACTACCTTTCAAATATGATAGAGAGAGGCTTAGAAACTTCGTGTTCTAGTTCCCTAATGATTCTGGGATGCATCTGATTTCAGGCTGCATTCCTTGCCTACTTCCCAGCATCCACATTCACAGAATTAAGGATGTTAGAAGACAGGTTCCTGCCTATTCTCTAGTATTCATTTACAATGTTGTCTTAAGTTTGTTTCATTGTTTTGTGAATCTATTAACCTCTGTAACCTTTAAGTTAGCTTTTAAATTACCTCTTCCTCTTCCCAACTGATACCTCCCTCCTCCTGCCATCTTATTAGTGAGTAACAGTGCTCTGTTTATCTTGTGCTTCACCTTCTTGGCTCAGTCTTTAGCCAGTTTCTGTCTTTGCCTCTTCAACAATAGACCTGTGGCCATTTTAGTCTCACTTTTTCAAGCTCTATTATCTCTCTAATGCTCTGCACTTTTTCTAATTCCTTTTAACCTACATGGAAATGCAGAGAACATAGCTACATAAAGGAGTCACAGTAAGAACATATCAAGATTTTGTGTAACACCAAAATTACAACCTGCATCCTGCTTTTGTTACACCTTCTGATTGTGATGAGCATTTTCTTGACTTTTGTGAATGCCACTATGCAGAAATTATAGATTTCAGAAAGCTATCAATGATAATTCCAAGATATTCCTACTGGCTTACAACTGTCATTGCAAAATCAGCATCCTGTAAGTACAGTTTTGATTATTTTTTTCTCTAGACATGGATCTACACTGAAATTTATCATCATTTTGCTTTCTCACGCAATGTTGTGAGGTCTAATGTGTTGAGGACTTTTTGCCAGCAGTAAGGCATCTGGCTACCCAAGACAGCTCAGGTCTAATGGCCTCTAAAACCTTAGAGATCACTGAAAGGCATTAAGCAAAATTTATTCCCACTATAAAACCACTGGCATTCCCCAGAATATTACATGCTGTCAATGTTCTCCAGTCAGTACAATGTCCACTAAATCCTCAGCTTTGCAATTTATCCCTTACCTGCCTTCAGTCTATAAAAGGGAGAATTCCTCCAATCCTAAAATAATGCAGTTTCTAAAAAATATCCATCTGGCAAGGAAAAAAAATCAAGGGAATTAAAAATCTGAATGTGTTATGGTCACTGGATAGCCTTTATCCACATGTTGGTTAACAACTTCTCAAACCTCTATCAAGCCATTGTAGCAGCCATTCCCATTTTAGAAACTGTGCTGACTCTTTATCACCAAACTGCATTCACTCATGCAATCAGTGACCTTTTTGTTTACTACAGACCCTTTGATGGGCTGAAGTCATACCTGTTGGTTTCTAGTTCTCAGGTGCTCTCTAGAGCCCTTCTGGAAGATGCAAGTGACTTCAGTTTTCATCTAGCATCCTCTAACAAGTGGCTTTTGCAACAAGTAATTTACACTTCTTAGCAAGGAACCTGACAATCTAATGTGTGAGTTCCTTCTAGTTTCTTAAGTTATTGCCTTCCTATTCCAGCATCCAACTCCTCTGTTTGGTCTAATTCATCTATAATTTTCCTCCCAAAGGCCGGGGCAGATACAGAAATCTTTCTGAAGTTTCCACAAGCAAAGTCTAGTAGGAAGAATGACCTGAGCTTCTTTTCTATTATATTATCAGTGTTCAGCACCCCTTCTACATGGTTTTCATCAAGTTATGCCATTGATTCCCTAAATGTGCACCTTCTTTATGTATTTAATATTTTGCAATCACCTCTTCCTCAGCCCCTTCCTTCTTCCCAGGAATTCTCTATGTTTGGGAATGGAGGTGCAGTCAGTTCATTACCTGTTTTCTGCTTCTCCTCCTTCCTCACACTCATCCCCTGCTCCAGTGCATGGTCTCTCCTACAGGAGACAGTCCTCCAGGGACTGGGAGCTCTTCTCACAGGCTGCAATTCACCACAAACTGCACCCGCATAGGTCCCTTCCACCAGGTGCAGTCCTTCAGGAACAACAGCTTCTCCTGATGGAGCCATAGGTCCTGATAGAAAAGTTGTTTTAGTGCAGGCTTTCCTCAGAATCACAGACTCCTTATATGAGGTTATTTGATCAATCTTCTTGTTTTTCTGAGATGTTTCCATCTGGATTACCAGCAATCTTTTGGTGTAGCTGTTCTTCCGAAACCAAAATGGTTTCTATTTTGATAAGAATATTTTCTGCCAACATATACACAAGTATATTCTTATATTGTTCAAATTTCCATTTCTCTTCAGTCTGTATTTCTGCTTGTAGGAATGCAGCAATTTGAATCAGTAATCATTACTTGTGTTAGTAATACTACAGATATACAGGTTTTTTAAATCTATTCTTTCAATTAAGAGGATGGACATTCTTGATGGTCCTGAGGCCTTTGCAAAATATGGAAAAAATATTATCCAAAAGTTTGTATTTAAAAAGAAGGCAAGGGAGGGCGTGAGAAACAGGAGAGGGAAAACATAGCTGCATTTTTAAAAATAATTCTATGTTCCTTCCATCCCATTAATTCCTTAAATTATTTTTTCATTCATTTTTCCCATGACACATTCATCACTTTCAAAAAGCCAGAGTCCAAATGAACCAGATGTGCTGAACGTGCAAATAACTGAAAAATAGGTTTCCCTGGAAACCAGATTAAAACCTTCAAACCAGCTCCACCTCCTGCTCAGCTTCCCTATCCCTTTTAGCAGTTCAGTAATAGCAAATCAAGACACTCATACCCAGATTGTGCCCTCCACTTACATGAGCAGGAGGTAACCAATTCAGGCAGGATTCAGAAAGGAGAGACTTCCATTTCAGTTTTTCACTGTTTTATTCTCTATAAATCTGTAACTCTTCTCTAATAGCAGCACATGGAATGGGTAGGATAGGCATTTTTGCAGATGGTATCAGAAAACAGCTGCTTTTCACATTGTCCCTTGGCAATCCCATGGTTAACTGTGTAGAATATCTACTAGAAGGCCACTCCAATTAGCTCTCATTTATCTGGAATCCTTTCCCCGGAACTTTACATTGCTGTTGCAAGGCATTTTGAAATTCAGATGGGAACTAAATGACTAACCAGAAAATTCACCTACCATCATCTGCTAGCTCTTCTCCCACATATTCTGTACTGTTCTGCAGATGCCAGAGGTGTAGGAACGAAGGCAAACCCCTTTCCTTGACTGCACCCTGCCTCTTTCCATGATTCTCAGAGGTTTATGTGATTGAGTGGCCTTGGTCCTTGCCAAATGAAACACCTAGTACAGTACTTCTGGTACAATAACTGGAACACTTTAGCATAATTTTGACCCTTTGTGCTCCTTCATGTAGCACCAGTGTGAAAGGAATAATACAGCCCCAGTGGATGTTCTACATTAGGTGGCTCTGTAAACCAGAACCCTTTCCTTTAATATAATGATTTCTTCTGACCTTGCAAATCTTGTATTTTACAAACCAATAGTACTGCAGTGTAACTAGAGAAATGTTGCAGTTACAAAAAAGTTCAGTAAAAATTTTCATCACATTGTGAAGCAATCATGACTTACCCTTAGAATGAGGAGAGGAGACCCTTTGATGCATTGCTCCTGTTTTCATTCCTCATCTGATCAGGGTGAGGTGGAATAAATCACACTGATTCCACTCAGACTGGAATAAATTTCTAAAGGGAGAGCTGAGTGAAGAACACTTATTAAAAATTGTTAACTGAAATGAACACAAGACAAAAAACAACAGAAGTATCTTGCCCTGTTAATGAGATGCTGCTATCTGGATTAGTCTGTATTTGCTGAGTTTCTAATTAGTTTTCATTTTATTAACATGCTAATGTTAATATGATGCATTACTTTCAGTTGTGCAGGCATAAAGCCAGTTTTTAGGAAACTGGACTTCCAGAAAAAAAAAGTAGGGAATCAATGAATAAGTAATTTACCAAACTACTCAGCCTAACTCTACACCACAGAGACAGTTTATAATCCCCTTTTTTTCAGTATGCCACTATAATTAACAATGTGCATATGATTGGCATTAGCAGTGATTTCCTCTGGAAGCTGAAACTTAGTTTTTATTCTGATCTTCCTTCTGGTAGAAGTAAATATTTTACCTGACTGTTTCAGCAGAGGTTTATCTTTTGAATACAAACACAAGACAGTGTACCTGATACAGCATAGGATGAATGAAACACAGAGACCCCATTTCTCCTGTCCCTTAAAAAATAAATAAACACCTACAAAAATACACACTTTGTGGGGAGTAAGTTCTGGTTCATTAGAATGTAAAGCACCTCATTTAGTTGACAGTAGTAATATTGCTTGGACTTAGGGAACATTCTTATGGATTCATGAATATTCCAAGGGGATAGATTAATCTTTTGTGAACCATACAGCTCCGATGAAACTGCTGTTTAACATGCTAAAGTGCCAAATCCATCTTCTTCTTGTACAAAAGAACTTCCTATAATAAAGACTCTTTGCAATAGCAATAAGGCAGCTCTGTGGGGAATGTTTATTATGAAGTGTTTGCATTTTGAGATAGGCATTTTGTCATGTATTACACAGCTATCTAAGGATACGAATGTATGGCAATATCCTTCCGTTCAACTATATAGGTTAATTATTACTGGGGATATTCTGTCTATACATTTATGCAAGGATAGATAAGCAATTAATTTATTAAACTTCATAATCTTCATGACTTTTATGGTATGTCACATCTTCTGTCAGTGTACACAAAAACTGGGCAGATGGTCAACCACACATACTAGGGTAGATAGGCTGGTACATCAATAGGTGGGTAGACAGAATCCAGTCCATGTAGAAAAACTGAGTTGTAGCTGTCAGAACTTTTACAGAAAAATCTGAGCCTCATATGAGACAATAAACACATCCTGATAGCACAGAGCTCTGAGTACTAGACAGCCTCTTTGAGCTGCTCACAGTGCTCACCCAATCCTGTGTTCTAGCACAGAGCAGATCTGACCCTCCTGCTCCCCAGTGATCCAGCAAGCTCAAGTGACTCATATGAAATGGTACCTTTATTCTGGTTCTGTACCCCTGACTGCAGTTAGCCTCTAATAACAGCTCTGCTTTTGCAAACAGACACTTCGTTCCATGGTTTAGCAATATCTGAGACTCCAGGTTTGCCAGCTGTAGAGCCCTTGTGTATAGTTTTCTATATGAACTTGTATGTTGCAGTTTGAATAGTGAGGAGCCTGGGCATGTCATGATCTCTACAACCTAATACCATTTTCTGACAATGCCCATATTTTGTCATAATGCTATTCAGTCTTCATAATTTTACTAGTAAATTATCCATGAAAGATACAGACATAAATTTGCATTGCTGTGTGAAATAAGTTGTATATGAAGGCTTAAAATAAAATCATACAAATGTTTCTAGTTTTGTAGGTGGAAAACTATCTACCTGCTTGTTCAATTTGCATACCTCAAGAACATGACATTTTCTTTCTTTCTTTCTTTCTTTCTTTCTTTCTTTCTTTCTTTCTTTCTTTCTTTCTTTCTTTCTCTCTAAGTTTAGCAGTTCATTATGGTTTAGTTAAAAATTGAGAGTTTTGTCTCTTATCTACTTGCCTTTGGCAGCACAGTCTCAAATTGTGTATGCCATGAATATTTAATACAGTGTTTACATAGAATGCTAAGGAAATAGAGAGCAGATGTATATAAATGTCACCAGAAAGAAAAAGACCGATTACAGTAAAAGCCTAAAAAAATGCTGAGTATTAGCAGAAAGTCTATGTGAAATATGTGCATTATGGAAAAGTTAGTTTGCTTCCTATTTAACAATATTGATAGCACTGTGTATCTACTCAAGTTTCCAGCACAAAAGTTGAGAGAACTGTCTCTATGTATCAGTTTATAAGCAGGCCCAATCTTTGCATGCTCTGCAGATGCTGACATAATTTTGCAGGTGGGAGGGAGTTTTTGGGCCACAGTCATCTGAAGAGTTGCCTTTAATTCCCATGGGAAATGGTGTCCTTAACATGTTGAAGTTGGAAACAAAAATGGCCATCTTTAAAAAACACTAGAGGAAAGATACAGGGATTTGTAAATCAGCCTCAATCCACAGGAATATCGTGGAGCAAGTTCTCTGGGCTTTGTTCAGCTTTAAGAAGAGCTGTGTAACCTAATGAGAGGATTTAGAGAAGGTGGAGACAAACTCTTCTCAGAAATGTGCAAAGAAAAGAGGCAGCAGACCGTTTGGAATATAGGAATTATTTAAAAAAAAAAACACTGCTCGTACACTTGAACAGGTTAATCAAATACTGCAAAAAGGCTGATCACAGATTATTTACATCTCTATATATATATTAAAACTTGACTTAATGAGCAACCTGAGGTCCTGCACATCCTTCTATTATTCAGCAGAAGTCCCTTCCTCTATCATTCATTGTATGATTCTGCAATTCTAGGATTTCCATAGGATATTGGAAATTTAAGAACTAGAAGGTTATTTGCCTCTCTCTTGTGTAGAATACAATGTAAAACTTCTAAAACATGATTTATGAGATTTAAAAAATGTTTGCCTTGTTGCAAATATTAAACCTATAGAATTGAGCTTCTCCAATAGCAAACATGATTTCTTACACTACACATAATAATGATTACAAAGTGATTTGAGAACATGGAAAAAACACCTAGGTAGCCCTAGTGCTCCCTTGCTAAATGTCTTATAAATTGCTGAAAAATAGAATGATAAATGGTTGAAGAGTTAGTAGAATAAGATGGAATTCTGAGCAATAGTACTGAGCAAGGTAATTCAATGAAGTGTTTTCCACATTTATCACTGCTGTGTTCCCAGACTCCCACACCAAGTCACTTTGGCTCAATAATTTACTTTATTGCTAGAGACTTTATTGATCATATTTCACGCTGTACTAACCTAGCACTCTATGTTTTGTCCTACTGTCATGTATTGTCTTACTGTATAGATTCAGAACTGCTAAGGGTCACAGTGCTAAATGTTGTGGAGACATATATGATCCCTGCAAGACTGACTTCCCAGAGAGGCAGTCTCTGGAAATGTTGGATGATTTGCAGGTGGTTTGGAGAAGCTTCTCTCACAACCCAGTGTTCATTACTATCCTGCACTATGCATGTTACAGGGCTGTGTCTGCAGGAGAAAGAGAATGGGGAGGCATTAACAGGGAGAAGGATACATCAGGGACTATGGTATTCACTCGCATACAATTCTAGCATGTGCAATTGCACTTAGAGAAAACTGCATTAGAGGCCAGAAATAATACAACTTGGTACATTGGGACAGAGATCTTAGAGCCTATCTCCAGAAAATGTCAAAAAACACCATCTTACCCTTCTAACAGGCAAACAACACTATTTATCTTAGTGATTTCAGTTTTCTAAATTTTTTCCTTCCCTTTGCACGTGCACTGTCTTCTAAACTGCTCTCTTTTCCTGAACCATTTTCATACAAAATGTGAAATATATGTGCAGGTGATACTGTAATCATTACAATGTGGTATTTTATCTCATTTCTGGGATCTCAGGTTCATTCCTGAAACAAGACTCCTTCAAAACAAAATGTCTACTATGCTTCACAGCCTTTTGGCAACTACCAACTTTTGTCTGCTATAAATACCCAAATTTCCAAAAACCTCAAAAACCCTTTTATCAAAAGGGTGTTACTCTAACCTGGAAAGGGTGTTTGAAACTTCAAAAGATATTTCTCTATTAGACTGATAAAGAGACTGACCTACAGAACTAATTTTTCCAGGTGTTTATTTAACTAGTCAAATGAGAATCTTTTAGAAGCAAAATTTATTCAGTCCATTCAGTGTAGGAGTAACCAGATTTGTAAACCAACAGTGAGTATTTTTAGAATAATAAAAAACTCTAAAGCAAAAAGAGATGGAAAGATGGTCTTTGAACTAAGGTATGACATGTTGTTTAAAGGGTTTGTTTTAAGGTAGGGAATATTTCCACAGAAAACTTGAAATATTTAGAAAAGAGAAAATAATTTCTTTCTGTATGATGACAGCTTATCACTTAGAAAAAAAACATATGATGAATGCTTTAAATGTTTCTTACTTTTCAGAGAGTTAAGATTCTGAATTCCCTGACAAAAGCATTAATTAGAACTAATTCCAGAGAATTAGGTTTCCATACTCAGAAAGAAATAATCACACAGATACACTGCTTGTAAAGAAATGTATTGGCACTGGTTTGTGCAATATGACATTTTGGCCTACAAAAATCATAATAGTACAAAACTTAAGCATTGGTGAAAATGCACTGAATTTCACATTAATGTAATATATTCTGATCAAAGAATCTTTGTTTTATTCCCCAAATTTTGTATCTCTTCATAGTAAACATCATATATAGTTTTCAGATATGGCATATATAGCTTTTTCTATGTTTCTGATAGTGCTTTAATGGTTTGCATGGTTCTTAACACACTTAGATAACTACTTTATTTGACATCAAGACTTCTTCCTGACTTCTGCCCAATTAGAAAACCCATTCAAAAATTGTACTGAGCATTATATACTTATCTTTATCCGTGTGAGTAGTTACATTTCATCTGTATGCATATCTGAAGCAGCAGGAAAAGAAACAAGTTTCCACATAACTAAGACGCAAAATACAGGAACTATTTTCATGATTTTTTATCAGTATTGTTCTTCCTACCAATGGAATCAGATCAAGATGACATATCTTTCAAACTGAAGTTACAAAATGTAACCCTTCAGATCTAATTCCTTTATTTTAGATGGTTTTAATAAGTTACAGAGAATATTATGACAATATCTTCTTCAACAGAAAGCAACTTTTCCCTGAAATTGCTTTAACAATCGTAAGAAAAAAAACTGTTCCTCTGTGATTCTTCCAAGCCACTGTACTAGAACAAATTCAACCCATTCTAATTGGGTGACATCAGGCAGCAGTGAAAATGCAATTTGTTGTGAAATTTGCTTTTGCATTTTGCTGTTAGAAGTCCAGCATTCAACTCATTCACAGCTCTCCATTGGACCTTATCAAAGAACATGCTGGCTGGAGGGCATCAGCAGCACTGATCACTCAAAGGGAAACAGAACAGCTGTGTTCCTGACAGCTGGAGCAAGCATGACGTCCATCAGCAACTAACGGGAATATCTAAAACTGTTCTCCTTAGCAGGGTGCCTGCAAATCCAGTTATGTTGCAAATTAGAGTTCTCAGCCACCGCCAATTTCAACCATTATTTTTTTAGTTGGTGATAAACATTTCTTTATACATCTGTGTATTTTTTTGTCATTCAGTTATTCATCATCCATAAAGTAGCTTTAGGTAAGAATTATAAGAGGATTAGCCATTTCAGAGCTCAAGTTCTAAGAATTCTGCAATGCTGATGCACTTCAGAAGTTCACCCTGCAAACATATACAGAAATCTCACATAAGAAATACATTTTCAGATCATATTTTTAAGCCTAAAAAGAGCTGCTAATAAGGTGTATGATCTGCTCCTGAATTTTCTGGGGGTTTTCTTTGGGTTTTCTTATCCTGATACTGATATCTGAACTTGAAAAACTGTATATTTATTGTTATTAATTTACAAAATTCAAAGTATATCTGATTTTTATGTTCAGGGGTCAAGAATATATTAACCCAGCACTGCTCATATCATAGACTCTTATTTTGGACTGTTCACTAGATAGAGAGCTGACATTAAGTAGAAAAAAAGAGTAGCACATGTTTGATGTTCTCAATTCTGATCACTTTCACACTTGCTGTTTGTCCCTTTGAACAGTAATTAGAACTTGCTTTAATGGCCATTCATAGCATTTTTTCCTTATGTGAGAGTGGCTTGTTGGCTAGTTAACCTGTTGTTCTATTAAAACACACATGATTGCTTAAATAAAAGAAGCTGATAGCTCATTTAGCTTCATTTCTGTTTATTGCTTTTACATATTTCAGTTTTAAAAAATCTGTAACCCATTATTAAAAGCATTATTATTACTTAAGGTGGATTATACCATTACAGATGTAGCTTCAACAGAGTTGATCCAAACTGTGAAGTTCAAAACAGCTTTACATCATTGCCTTATAGTCAAGTAGCTACAAGCATGTTGGGCACTGTCATATTCTTTCAGGACAGATATTGCTTTTGAATAAGCAGATATTATATTTGGTACAATAAATTTTAAGCTGGACTGTGTGTCTCTATATGAATGTGAATAACAAAGGTATAACCCACAAGCTGTGTTCAGACCCTCAGCCTTCCAGTGTACCCTTCACAGGTTCTTTCCTTGATGTAGGCTCTCTCTGGTCAATCTCCCAAAGCAGAGATGTACATAGCTCTACAAATATGTTTCACCCAATAGAAAAAAAGTCTTACAGTTATGTCCAGTTTCTCAGTGACAACATATTCCTATGCATGTAAAGTAATTCTACTCAGCAAAATGCCAAAATGCTGTAACTAAAATTTTGCCCAGAGAAAATAAAATAGCAATGACTCTTCCTTCAGTTACTAAATTTGCATTTTCAATCAAGGTATTAAAGAAGTGACAATTAAACAATCAGTATTGAAAAATCTAAAGAATGCAAAAAAAACCCCAAAAAATAATAAATCAAATGCTGTGATTCTGCAAATACCTTACTCTGACATGTTTCTGTATTAGCATGGTATTGAGAAAGTTCATGGGAAATCATTCAGACTGCTGACTTGCTGCACAAAGCGGCGAATTAACATATAGGTAACTATATTAACCTGTCTGAACTTCTCATTTTTATGGTTATATATTTTTTATGCAAAGTAAAAATTATGATGCCTGCAGGTGACATCTAAACATCCATTCTTTACCATACAGACAACTCTCATTTATGCAGGTGTGATGTATACCTCCATGCATGTTAAGAATAATGTCTTTTATCTATATACGGATGAACTGTGGACTTTTCTATTAACTTACCAAGATGAGCAGGAGAAGTTCCCCTGGTCTATCAGTGGACCCCCACCTACTGACTGCAGTTTGATTTGAGACTCATACACTGGGACTTTTAACCGAAAAAACACAGTGGGGGGATACAGGAATCAGAAAAATGTAGGACTTCACTGTTCCCAGAGTGTTCTTTCTCACTTTCAGGAGATACAACACACTGTCTTGTACAGATGCCTCCCAAAAATTGTCTAAATTGCCTCTTGATGCAGCGCTGCACTGTGCTGGACCTAGCTCAGAGCTATGACTAAATGCAGTAATCTAGCTTTTACAGCTGCAGTATGATAGACAGGGAGGGAGGATGCCTTAATTAACCATGTTTACTTATGTACAAGACATGAAAACAAAAATTGAAATCATTTGTAAACAAGACTAACTGCTTCTACCTGCTCTTTTTCAGCTAAAACAGGTTTTCCATGGAATTCAAGATTTCCTTTTAAATAAGTGATTTATAATCTCAGTAATTCTTGTTTACTGTAAGCAAAACAGCAGATTAGTAATGTGTTAAATATGAGTTATTAAATTCCCATTAGACTAAATTACCATCCTCACAGATATAGAAAACTACTCCAAATTAATTTGTGTCTTTCAATAACTATATTTCACTTATTTGTAAAAACACTATTAATTTTAAGGTGTGTGCTACAGCAGCTTGCTTGGTCTTTAAAATAAAACTCAGACTGTTAGGCCAGATTATATGCCCTATCCTCTTCAGCAAATCTTTGTTGCAAAAGTAAATAAGAAAATAAAATGCTCTTTAAAGAGTCTAAAGAGTCTTTTCCATGCAGAATAAAATGCAGTTAATTCTGAGGGTTATTTGGCTGACATCTAGCAAGAAATAATCTTTATACTTCACCTATATCTATTTAGACATTACTGGGCCAGGTGATAGTCTAGCACCCTCCAGAAATTTTTTTCTAATGATGTCCCCACTATTTTTCAATTGCAGCTTGCCTAGAAAGGAAGTACTGTTTCCAGACATTTTAAAAGCTTATTTTTCAAATCCTTAACACTGTGAAGAAAATACACACTTTTTATTTCTTGTTGCCCATTCTAAATATCAGTGATTGAGCTGAAAATATAGTAGTATGTATATGTAAATATATTACATACACATACTGTATAGTAGCATATGTAGTAAATGTAGTAATTTTTCTCCAACTTGAGCAGACTTGACTTTCTTCTGCTGGGTTATCAAGCAACTTCCCTTGAAGTTCTTCATAGAAACAAGAACCTCTGGGATGAGGATAGACTGTTTCCTTCTTTGAAGTGAGTGGTCTGAAATCTGGGGTAGGACTTCACAGAGGAATAGTTCCATGGTAGCTGTTCTCCAACGGTTAAAAAATATAGGGAGATAACACATACTAGAGATCAATATTCAGGGGAAACATTAGAGCATACGTATATGTACATGTATATGTATATGTATATGTACATAGACATATGTCTATGTCTATGTCTATGTCTATGTGTGCTGAAAATTATATGCAGTGCATCAGGAGCACCCTATTTAAACAAGTCATTGTCTACTAAATCGATTTTTTTTATAGTAAAGTGCATGTCTTAAAGAGCCATTGCTGTAAGTTGTTGATAGCATATATTGAAACCAATTTTTCTACACGCTTTAAAATCCTTACACGCAATGTGCAATACACTTTTTCAAGTACTTTGTATTTTTAGATTATGTACCTTTGTAACATCTAAAGCAAAATACATAAGTCAAGAATTTGCTTCTTTTTGTCAAAGCTAACAACATTATGTAAACAATGAAGCCCTTACAAATATTACTTTTTTTTTTCTTAACGACCATATATTTGATTAGTTTAATTTCACCCCTGTTTCTCAACACATGCTGAAATGTACTTAAGATGTCTTGGTGGGTGAGAGCAAGACCAGCAATAAAATATAACCCTCTGTATTTTGACTAATCCTATAGAATGAAGTGCCAAATTGTCTAAATGTCTAATTGCGTTGTTTTACTTGAAAAACCTAAGTAATACAGCAATATTTTCTATAGATATCACCATCATTTTGTAGAACACTAATTAAATTTGAAGGCCGTCTTAAGAAGAGCTTTGCTGAAGATAAATCATAAGCCAAAACAAGCGGGAAAAAAAACCAGCACTGAAAATCTGCCAGTTGCCTAATGCCCTTAGTCTCTGCACTTACTTTGCAATGTACTACTCCTCAGCATATAGTTTGCTCCATTTTCATGGTTCTAAACGCATGTAAATGCCATAATTAATGTGTTCTTTGGGCTAGTGGACTTAAGAAACACTAACATGTATGTTTTGCTTAATCAGCATCTTTTTCCAGCTTTGGTAGTGCAGGACACGTATCTCCAGTACAACTTTTCTTTTAACTTTCCTTTTGGCTTTGTAAACAAGAAGTCAAACTGCCACTGTCCCATCAGTACTTCACTTTGTACACTCAGAATACACACTTTTACTTCTTCTTACATAGCTTTTAATAGACACAGAATAGTGCTTAAACATCATCTGGATCCAAGCCCTGTGCAATGGACAGGGACACATTTCACTCAATTGATTGCTTAAACCTCCATCTAGCCTGATTTTGACTACTTCCAGGGATGGGGCATCTACAGCTTCTCTGGGAAATCTGTTCTAGCACCTCACCAACCTCACAGTAGAGAATTTCTCCCTAATATCTAATCTTAATGTGCCTTCTTTCAACTTAAAGCCACTCCCTTACTACATGCCCTTATAAAATGTCCACCTATGGCCTTTCTGTAGGTCCCTTTATGTACTGTAAGCTTGCTATAAGGCCCCCTCAGAGTTTTCTCCAGCTGAACAACCCAAATGCTTTCAGCCTGGCTTCATCAGAGGTGCTGCTGCTCTCTGATCTTTATGTATCTCCCCTGGACTCACTAGTTAAGAAACAGATTTTACTTCTGGGCCCAGTTTAATGCATTTCAAAAGAAAAAATTTCAGACATAACTACCATGGTCTCTATAAAATCATTCCAATTTCCTATCTCTCCTGGCCACATTTGGTCTTTGCTATTTGCTTTTTTTCTTCAATAAACATGACTCCATCTTTCATTTTATTGCTATATGCATGGCAGAGTGATGGGAAGGCAGATTTCCTCACAGCAATGATGCTTCAATGCTATCAGTGGTCTCACCAGGATAAAATGTTTCAATTATAAGATCATCCTATGTTTTTCTTTCTTTTCTCTAACAAACTGCTATTATTTCTAAAATTTTTAACTTTCCCAATATCTTAAATCATTTTGCATATGGCGTAAGAGCTAGGATACATGGCACTCCATATTGAAAAATAGGGTGCTATTGAACTATAACACTTTTTAATCGCTGTATAATCTGCTTAGCTACCATGTATGAATGAGATAAATTGAGGGTTGAACTTCTTTCCAGCCTGCAAAACCATAACAATTTGTCTCTTGCAGACATACAAGCACTAAAAATGAAAAATGAGCAGATACACGAATCTTGATTCTCCACTTGTGTTGTACATGCCTGTTGCTGCCTGGAGGAATTTGCATCCCAGTGGAGAACAGAGTGGGAAAGTTTCTATGAAGAGGCACCTCCTTTATTCACAGTGTCACCATTCCACTTTTCACGCAGTACTTCATGAAATTACAACAAGAAGCAGTTCATTAATTAAAGGAGGTATTAAAGTGTAGATTCAGGAAATGCTGGTTTCAGTATCTTTTTTTTTTGACACAATAATGAGCAAAGGACACCCATATATATCTTATAAACCCAAATTCAAAGTACAAATTAGTATTTTTAAATTGTTTTCAGCACTACCAGTCACAATCAAAAATTAGGAAACATTATATTATATACGAATATAATAATTTAGATTTAAATTTGTATAAAGTGTGAAACAAATAGTATTTAAACATTTAGGTCTAAATTTATGTCTTGAAAATCCATGTTCAATTTTGCCTTGAGTATGTATCTTTCATATTTCAGCAGCCTTTGTGAAACTGCTGATGAGCCTGATTTTCCCTTTAGCCACTCTGTAAGCAACAAATTATAAACAGGCTATCACAAAATACCACCCCAGACAAGAAGAATTCGATTGTAACTTGCAAAGGCTTTAGAAGCAAAGGTTGGTAAATACTACAGAGAAGGTATTAGAATTAAGAATTAAATCAGCTGTAGCACTGACTGTCTGGAAAGTCACCAAGACACCAAACTCCAATATTAATCCTAATATTATTTGGGGCCATCTTATGCCATTGCCAAGGGTGAGGGAAAGGGACTCTCTTGCTCACTTTTGGGGGAGGAGGCATGTCCTCTCCAGTTGGGAAGACGTGGCAGCAGTCAGGTTGGGTTGGGCTCTGCAATGAGCATTTTGCATGTGAATCTTTGTTTCTTTTTGTATATTTTTATTATTAATGTTGTTGTTGTTGCTGTTCATTTTCTTATCCCATAACTGTTTCCAGTAAATTGTGATTTTTACTTTTTGTGCCTCCAATTCCCAGCTCCATCCACAAAGCAGGAAGCGGGAGGGGAAGGCAGGGGGAGCAAGTGAGCGGTGTCTGGCTTGGGAGGGTCTTGTGGGAGGGGGGCACTAAATTGGGTAATGCCATTCCTAAACCATGACAGGACTACACCTGCACACAAATACAGGATTTCATTTTTGTGTTTGGGTATCTGAAATCTACTTACAGAAAGGACAGTGTTAGAGTATTTATATTCCCACCATGATCCTAAGCTGTTTGAAGCTATTTTATCTGCTAAGGTGCTTGACTTCCGTGCTTTGACTGTGCCTAACACATCAGCATGCTTAAAATTGCGTTAGATATTTATTTATCTGCTTGTTTAGGTACCTAAATACCTTTTGAAAATATGACCTCATGAACTGCACAACTATTAGGCTTTGACTGTCTGCTACTACTACTCCCAAATCATGTGAAAGAGAGGATAGATTACTGCAAATCCTGGGAAGTCCTATGGGAACATTAAATGCCTTGAGTCAGGTTATTAAATGCATGTACACTAAATGCTCGCTGCTCCTAGCTTTCATTTGGGAAAAGCTTTTGTCATTATCTTTGTCACTCAGCAGCTGGAACCTCACAGCCCTGAAAATGTCCTCACATTTTGAAAGAACAGTCGACCATGTTGTACCTTAAAAGACTGAATACTGGCATTGTACAAGTTTAATCAGGTTTTACACACATCTGGCCTCTGCAATACATCCCATCTGAGGAAAGTATGCATTCTGTCACTCCCTATTGATAAGGAGATAAATAGAAATGGGACAAATCCACTGGATATCCGTGCTCAAGCATTAAGCTAAAGAAAAAATAAATCCCTGCAGCATTTAATTTCCAGATTTTTTTCTATTGATAATACAATCTCAACCAGAAATCTCATAAGCAAATATTGCTGTTTTCAGTCAGATTATTATTGGACATGTCCCCTGGAAAAAAAAATCATATCTTTGAGGCTGTAAAAGTATTCTCCTATTTTAACAACTGAAGTTTCAACTTCGGTTAAATAAATGTGACTAATTTTTAATGCTTGATGGCTTCAGATCTAAGCATAAATCAAGCTAGAAGAGACCCTGGTCCCTAGTCCAACCTCTTGTCCAGAGAAGAGCTAGTTCTGGTTCAGACCAAGATGTTCAAGACTTCACCCAGTTTTAGCTGGGGCATGAAACTCCCCAATGTCAGAGACGGTCCAACCTTCTTGAGCTTCTGGCAAAAATCTGCTCCATATCTCCAGCCTGAGCTGAACTCCAGCTTGTGTCACTGTCCTTCACCCTCTTTGCATGCACCACTGTGGAGAGCCTATCTGCATCTCATCTACCCCCTTCCAGTGATACTTGGGGTGCCACTGGGCACCTCCAAAACTGTCCTTTTTCCCAATAGGAAGGCCCAGCACTGCAGTCTCTCCTTGCGTGGCTAGGGCTTCTGCCCCACCTTGGTGGTTTCTGCTGATTTAAATCTATATTGTTCTTGCATCAGAAGCACAAAAATTAAGACTGTATCTATATGTGATACAACAAGCACTGAATAAAGGATGACATCTTTGTGCCCACACCACCTCAGGTGTTGCTACCCCTGCTGGTTCCTGATCAGCTTGCTGTCCAGCCAGGTGCTGGGCCATCTCCACAAAACTCTTCCTCATCCCTATAGGGTTGTTGCTGCAGGACTTTGGCCAATGAGCTGAATTTAACTTGCAGCACCTTTCTCCCATCTATCCAGGTCAGCAGAAGGCAGCATGGCCCTCAAGTGTTCCAAATGTTTCCCCAGTGCTGTCATGAGCAAACCTAAATAGTGTGGGCTACATTCTCTCCTCTGGGTTACTGAGAGAACAAGTCCCAGGGTAGACCTTGCGCTACACCATTTACTGACAGCCTCCAGGCACAGTACAGCCCAGTTAATTGTCTCCCTTTAGCCCTACCACCCAACTGGTTGTTTACTGGTTATCATCACATCCAGAATCCAATGTCCTAACTTGCATTCAGCTTGCTGCAGTCAAGGCAAATGGCATCTATGTCCACAGATCCAGTCATTGTATCACCAGAGGCAGTGAGATTAAAAATCTGTATTGAATCCGTCGTGTCCTTTTTAAGTTCCAAAACGGGGTCCCAAAACTGAAGTCAACCGCTGCCTACAGTTTTTTCCACTTGTTCCCTTTGAACTTTGTACAAAATGCATATAACATTTGAGTTGGTAAAGTCATTGGAGAGCCTACCTCAGTCTTCTTGACTTACAAGAGGTGACAGAGAATGCCCTTGCCAAAGATATCACCTCAGTTGTGTCTTAACAGATTGTCTTGGTGTGAGACAATTTTAAGGGGTGGATACTCTAAAATTAATTACCCCCTCTTTGAACCAATTTAAGTGGTTTAACCCCCAGTTTAACCAAATCCTTTCCACCACTAAGGAGAAATGAATACAAGTAGATATAATTTTTAACAAAATTACAGGTAAATTTAAAAAAATATGGAGTACAATAACATTTTGGCTTACAGGTCATCAGATAGAGATCAAACAGATCTGTGAAATTCTCTCAAGTAATTCCCAAATCAGCCTCATCCTCTGCTAGCTATTCCCCACTTTGAACACTTCTAATTGAGCATGGAGGCTTGGGAGACCCTGCTGGTGAAGTCTGACCAAAAGAAGGAAAGAAGGCACAGAACACCTCAGCCTCAGTTCTGACTCCTGTCGGTAAACCACCTCTCCCATTCAGCATGTCCTTTTTCAGTCCTTTTCTGCAACTGTAGAATTTCTTATTGGCCTTGATGTTACCATGACATTTCTCAACCTTTCTGGATTTTAGTCTTCCTAGCACTAAACCTTCACATCTGCATAGTGTTTCTAAACTCCTCCTTTCTAGCCTTTCCCTTCTACCAGCTACTCTATGTTGTCTTTTTACCTTGGAGTTTTGTCATGAATTCCCTGCTTAGCCAATCTAGCTTCCTCTTTCTCTTCGTGTCTCTCTAGGTACCATGGTGGACTGTTCTGACACTGGTGCTGTCCTTAAAGGCCCGCCAGCTTTCCTAAGTGACTTTGCTGTTCAGTGCTATTTACCCTGGATGCCCATTTAACGAATCTGCCAACATCTGCTTTGGTAGTGATCCAAAAGAGCCAAATCTGCTTATTTGAAGCCTGGCACTTTGTTACTTTTTCTTAATTTGATTCCAGATCTTGAACTGTCTAGTAATACAACCTAGGATACCACTGATTGTCACATGCCCAGCCTTTTTCTCCTTGTGAAAGGATAGAAGATCCAGCTGTTCATCTCCCCTGGTGGATTCATTCAGTGTTTTTTCAGAAGGTTATGACAGTAGCCTTCAGAAATCTTGACTGCTTGTGTCCTGTTGTTTGCCTTTGACCAGATGTCAGGGAGCATAAAGCCTATGTGAGAAGGAGTGTTTGGGACACAGTTATTCCAGGAAGGGTGTGTCCACATTGCCACCCTGATGAATGGTCAGTAGCACACTCCTGCCACAGTGGAGTGTGGCAGACCCATTATCTAGCCCTGAATCCTAAACTCTCAGTGAGCCTGCTGTCTGTCCCATAGATGAGCTGCACACATCTCACCTGTCACTTTAGATCATCCTTGTCTTCACCTCCTGTCTTTCCTGAAGAGTTCATATCTACCCATTGCTCACTCTGGCTGTACAAGCTAAGCCATCACATCTGCCATTCCAACTTTGCCAGTGTTTTCTGGTTGCGCATACATTTCTAGAACCTCCTACTTTTTTTCCCTGAGAGAATTTATGTAGGTGCACTTGAATTAAGTGTCCCTTTGACCTGTTTCATCAGTCCCGACGTCTCCTTTGTTCCCACCATCCAACCCTTCTGCACTTGCTTGCATTTGATTTTGAGTCATAAACTCCCTCCCTTGTCTCACCAGTCTAAACCTTTCCTCACCACATTGTCCAGTCTCAAGGTAAGAGTGCTCTTGTCCCATTTTAACAGGTGGATTCTGTCTTCCCTTCCTTGACCCTCAGAAAGGGTCCCAAAATCATCCTCCAGGGCACATCCCCATTGTTGCTTAGTATGGACTTGTTGCATCCAGAGGTCTACAGTCCCCTCTTCACACAATCCAGTGATTGGGATGACAGCTTGATAGTACAGGTACTACGGCAGCTTACTAGGAAAGATGTCCTTCTTGATTTGTTGCTTGTTAACAGAGAGGGTTTCATGAGTAATGTAGTGATTGGTGACCATCTTAGCCACAGTGACCACAAGGCAATCAAGTGTAAAATCTCTGTTAACGGGCAAAAGTGACAGAAAACCCTCAGTTCTGGACATGAGGAGAGCAGAATTCAGGCTGCTCAGGGAACCAGTGGGTTAGGTTCCCTGGGAAAATGCTTTTGGATGTGCTAGTGTCCATCAGTGCTGGTCACTATTTAAGCTCCACCTCCAAAAGTTATAGGATCAGGCAATTCCAAAACATTGGAAGTCACGCAGACAAGGCCGAAGACTGGCTTGGCTGAGCAGGGATCTCCTTTTGAAGACAAGGCCAAAAGGAAGGTGTATGCTCAGTAGAAGCAAAGTCTGGTGATGTGAGAAGAATACAGAGCTGCTGCTCACCACTGTAGGGAGAAAATTCATGTGACCAAACCGCAGCTGGGGTTGAAGATGACCAATACTGTGAGGGACAATAGAAAGAGGGATTTAAATACATTAATGGCAAAAGGCATTGCAGAAGTTATCTCAGCCCATTACAGGATGAGGATTATCACCTCACAAACAGGGAAGGGGTCACAGCACCCACCTGGAAAATTCAGGGAGTGTTTGTGTAATGCTTCCAGGCATGTGGTATTATTCTTGGAATAGTCTCGTGCAGAGCCAGGAGTTGGATTTTGATGATCCTTGTGGGTCCCTTCCAGTTTAGGATTTACTTTGATTCTGTAACCCTGCTTGTGGCACCAGAGTACACCAATGCATGGGACCCTTTCTGGCACCAGCCAAAAGCTGTCTGGTTCCTCCCTTGGAGAGAGCTGGCCTCAAACTAAATATGAAATGCACTTTTATTGGGAGGAGCACTTGTCAGAGATGGAGTGCTAGAGCTTGTCCAGAGCAAAACTGTCCCAATGACCCTTTCCAGGCAGCCTAAGGTTCCTAGAGAAATTTCCAGACTATCCCAGAAGCAAAGCCCAAACCAGAGACTGCTGCACAAACTCTCTCCTCTGCTTGCTGAGCTCTTTGGATTTTACTTTTCAGTAAGGTTGAACCACCATTAGTGCATTAATTTTTCCTAGGTTCTGAAGCTTAAAGTACATGGCAGCTGAGAAGAAAATCAGAACATTCAGAGTATCTGTTACTGCTATGTGAAAATGAAAAATTAGATGCAATTCCATTGTGCGTCGCTTAGTTGAGTCAGCTGCACATTGCTGTACAGTCATGTGGAACAGAAACGTTTGATTTTCTTCCTTTTTAAGTAGAAGAAGCAAAAATAGGCAGAAATGTGAGATGTCATCTCTTCCTGTTCAAGCAGGGCAACTTTTGAAGCAGAACACACAGAATGAAGAAGCTGTGATTTTTTTCCTGTCCACTGTGTTCCTGAGAGTAGGTGTAGGAAAGAAAAGTGTTTTGTCTCGGGTCACATAGGAATTTAAAGAGAGATTTAGATGAATGAGCTTTTATTTGAGACAAGTTCTACAGAATTTGAATAGAGAAAACTTGTATAGAGAACTACAATACTCCCAGAAAGCAACCATAAGACTAGTCAGAGCACTAAGAGAATCCAAGTAAGAAAGAATTTTTTTGTTCTCTTTGCATTTAGATAGGCCAAGGCAGAACTCATCACTGTAATGTGATTTTGCCTAAGGTTAGAAAAGCTTTCCATCCACAGAGAGTATCTTCTTTTCCCTGATTTTACTTCTCCTTCCTTGTTGGAAAATTGATGCAATTGAACACAGCACAGACATAGTGTGTGGGTCTATTATATTTTTATCCTGAAATCTAAGTTGGTACTCTGAGTAGATAGGCTGTTTTTCAGTGAGAATGTACAGTTGAGCTTCTCTTGCTATATTATGGCTGGTTATATTCTATGTGTATGTTTGAGAAATGTGCCTGAAAGCAGACTTAAAGCACTTCTGGTCATGGGGTAGGAAATCTTAATGTTTTATGAATGGAGTGATAAAACAGTGTCTTTATATTTCTGAAATTAAATTCACTTGAAAAGCCCAATAGTGCTGGTATCATCTGGAATAATTACAATGATGACTCCCCTATTCAATTAACCTCTTTTAAAGCATTGTATTAGTGATTGCAGGTCTTCTCAATGGGGACAAAATTGTCACACACAGAGCAGAGTGAAAACATGGAGTCACAATGGCAGAAGTTGCAGATTCAATCAGAAAACCACTGCTAAAAGTACTTCAAATTCCCTGTGCCAGGAAAGAAAATCTCCATTAGCATAATTATGAATTTTGTTTCAAGAGCTGAAACTTGCAGGATATGGATATAAGATGAGGAATGGTGATGTTTCGGAGTTGTGTGGAATTTTAAAAAAACATCAAGTAGCTGATTCCACAGTTGCTCTGCTGACTTTTTATACAAATCTGCACAATTATTTGTGATCACAGTGAAATGCTGGCTACAAACATTTGAAATTCAGCATCTGCTCTTGCTTAGCATTTTTCATTGGCATGGTCTTGTCTGGAACATTTATACATTAACTTTGAAAAATATTTAACATTAATCATACTTACCTAGATTTTTTTAAAATAATGCCACATGGAATTATGGTTAAGTACTTTAAAATTCACTGATATGTTAAGTAGTTCTTATACTTGTCAATATCTGAAAAGCTTTTTAGGTTTAGTAAAGGACTTTTTATTTTTCTGAGGACTGTCCTTATATCACTCTAGAATCAGTGTCTATGAATAAAAAATGTCATCAGTAAAATCTGACATAAATCTGACTACAAAAAGGTTACTGTTTTGTATTTTAGGTCACTTTCTTTCTAAGGCTCAACAAGGAGAAGTAGATGCTGTATAAATACTTAATAAGTATGTTATTTAATTGCTATGGGCTTACTGGCAACTCTAAATTACTGTTTATATCAGGACTAATTTCGGTATTATCCAGAAAATCACTTCTTTGCAAGTCTGGACAGTCCAGGTGCCTAGCTTCAGTAAGCAAAACCATTTAAGCTCTGTGTTTCATTATTTTTTGTTACAGGAATTAATCACATTTGGATAAAGGACAAGTTTCTTCAGACTCAGGTTCATGAGCTACTATCTTATTCTAATCCTTGTTGTCCAGTGTGGTTTTCTACATAAGTTGTAGAATCTTCTCTTGGCTCAAACAGAAGAAAACCAGAGGGTATTTTTTCCACTCAAATTCTGTCAGGTGTAAATTGTACTTTCTCTTGACAGATCCTTAAGTCAAGTGCCTCTGTGTTCACTAGGAAAATCCTAGATGCAGTGTGAATTACGCAGAGTTTGGGTAGTATGAGTCTGCCCTCCAGCTGCCCAGGGCAGTACTGGTGGAAGAGAAAGGAGAAAGGGTGTGAATGTCAGGCAGGTAGGGCAAGGAGGGAATCATCCACTAAGGAAGTGCTCAACTAAGACCTCCTTGCAGAAAGACAGCACTGCGGATACAGGGCTCTTACTGGTTACCCACTGATGAAGGCAGAGGAATTCTTCTTTTAAAAACTCTTGTAGAAAGCCTAATCACTGGAATCAGTTTTTTTCCTTTCTAAGGCTGTTTTTGGGGGGGATTTTTCAGCCTTCTACAGTAAGTGTATTGTTATTTTTGACCTATGTGTTGGGAAAAAGCAAATCCCCTTGTCTTTCAGTTACTGACTTACAGGAACTTTCAGAACAACAAAAAAAAATCCAGCCCCCCATTTGCATTCATTATCTCTGTCTGTTCTTAGTAGACTTAAAATATGACAAGAAGCTGTAGCATCAGGACAGCATGAGAAGGATTATTGAAATATTGTCAAGATATTAACATTTCACCAACCTTTCAACTCCTAATCAGACTCCACTTTCCAGCTTTCCTGCTTAATAAAAGAGAGGTTTGAAAACTAATCCATTGATAATGAAAACCGGATGCCCGTTTAATCCTGTACTCTCTCTACTTGTTCTCTCTGCTTCCTGTCAGACTCTACGAAAGCACTTCTGCACCAACATTGTTTAGAGAACTGCAAAACATATCTGGGACATAAATTTTCCTTTTAAATCTGGACTTCAAATGCCATCCCAATTGTTATTGTATGTTGCTTTCTACAGTGTGTTATTTTAGGGGGGTACCTTCTCTAACCTGGTCGAGAATACTGCACACAAGTGTTACCCATTACTGGAAAATATAAAGAAGACACATTTAATAGACTCTTGGGGTTTTAATTTTCAGTAATTTGAATAGGATGAAGGTAAAGCTATATTTGTGCCTGTGAATTATTATTTATTTACATCTCACTGAAGTTCCCCCCTAGAATGTTATGATTGGGTCATATGCCTTTAAATATGCAGGCGAAACAGATGAATTGAAAATTCTGTTGACAGGTAAATGTGAATCATCTCTTTTCATTCAAAGGAAAATAATCAGGCTCTTTTCAAATAATATAAAATGTAAAATGATTGCCTTTTGGGGAGGAGGCAGGCTTATCAGCATCTCTTCTATAGAAAATTATTTCCATTTTGTAGCTGAAGGAACATATGCTGCAGCTTATCTTGTCACTTGACTGCAGTTTTTGATATTTATTAACAGTTGATTTCCTGTAGAGGTTGTTTTTTCCTGTTTCTCTTCCCTCATCTCACCAATCAATTATTTTCCTGAAAATGACATCTGCCCTTCTTTTTTATTCTCATTTCCTTAAAGAAGATTATTTTATTACTGATTTCAATAAACATTTGTAATGAGTAGTACAGCCCTGGTTTTATACATGATTTATAACAGTCTGTATCTGAGGCTCCACTTTCTCCTTTACCCAACTTTCCCCTGGTCATTTTTATCAAAGTCCATGAGCCTGGGATTGTATAGTCATTGCAGTAAAGTATAGAAATGATGAATTATGTCTTCCAGGAAAAACTTCGTATTCATTAGAGATTTACATGGAGTAATACCAAGGCTGACTAAAAGATCTGCAGTTGTGTACAGCACCTTCAAGAAGACTGCTACAAAACTAGGGGCCTGCTATGCATTAGCTTGATGACCTAGGAGCACTAATGTTCCGCATCTATGACTGGCAAAATCAAGAGTCTTGTAAGCTATTGCTCCACAGTTAGGCTTTCAAAGTTTAGAAAAAAAAAGTTTTCTCCCTTCTTCCCTCAGATGTATCAGACTGCAATTTTCATAGTCTCGCATCTTTCAGTTTTCTGCTTTAGCCTTTGATGTATGTTGGATTTGCACTGTTCTTTTTTACTGTGACTCATCTTGGAGGAATAGGAAAGAGTGCCTTATAATTTGCCCCCCTTTTTAGGATAATAAGACATGTTAGAAAAGGTGTCTTCTTTGATCGCAAATTGATAAAGCATAGTAAAGCCTTGGCCTGCTACTTAAAATGCCATTCTCCACACAAAAAGCACAAGAAGCTGCATCATAAAAAAATTTGTTCCTGAAGGCAGTACTAGATCTCAGATCATTTGCTTTCATGAGAACTGATTACATGAAATATTCCTGCTTTGCTGTGTTACAATATTGCTTACCTCCTCAAGCTGATACTTTAAAGTTGCTAATGCATAGTTGTCCAAGATTTTTCTTGTCAAAACACTGTTTGTACTAGTTTATCTGTGAAACAAGTCTTGAGAAAAGTGAGTGACCTACAAAAGAAAAATATATGTTCTTGTAAGTTTATAAAAATTATTACAAACATGTAAATTATACATATTGTGTCACAAATGTATGTCACAATAGGTAGAAAAAAGGTTGCATGGCTGCTAAATGTATAGGAAAAAAAGATAAGAAATCTTCTATTGGTTACAAAAAAAGAAGAAAAATAATAATCCTGACATGCCTATTTTGAAAACTAAAATCAAAGCTTGGACATTCATGAATTTTCTTGAGTCCTGGAAACAGAAATATTTCAGTTGAGCTCATATGGAAGAACTGTGTGATGGTAAATGTTCAGAGAGTAGGAGAAGCATGAAGGGGCCATTCCTTCGTCAGTGTCAGTAACAGAAGGGTGATGCAGACAGAAGCACAGTCAGGTTTCCAGCCTTTAACCCTCCTTGTTGCAGGCATCACACAAACAGACCCACTTATATGAACACACATTTAGCCCTGGTACACAGAGGAGACCACCACTGAAACCCTCATTTCCCTGTTAAAGAAACACTCATCTACCTATACATTTCAAATGGTTAAATAGTAATTTGTACTAGATTCCCTGAGCCTGTCAGCAATATTTGGAGTGCACAGTGCTAACTGCTCACTAGTTAGAATAGTAACAAGTGAAATGAACAGTGCGAGGAATCATATAAATTAAGCAAGCATTAATTCAGTTCTCTGGTCTTATGAACTGCAAAAATTCACAGTTCTTTAATTATTATTTTGGTCTTAAATTATGCATCATAAATATTTAGTAGTTTATAAATGTTTTCTTTAATTATTCGTTAATCTATTATTGCAACACATTGTGTATTGACTTACTATAATCTGAATTTCCAAAATAGCTATTGCAAGGGTTTTCAAAAATGAATTAGTAATTGTGGACATCCTTTTGCCCTAAGATATTTTAAAGAGGATCTAAATGAAGGTTAAGGTAGTCTGTACCATTTTTACCCAAGTTGTTGCTGAATTCTTCTAAAAACACGGAAGTTTCTAAAATTATTATCTATTTTGTGCTATCAGCTCCCTCCTATTTTTGTGTTTGTAAATGGCTTTTTGTCTTTATTTATTGTCAGTTACCAAATAGAGGCATGCTTAGAAAACCAATGAACCTCATACTGCTACTTCATGTATTTAAACAAACTAGAGTGATAGGTAAACAAAAGCTGACTAATGTCATTGGAAAATAGTGTAAAAGTAGAGTTCAGACTCTGATGTTGTACTGGTTTGAAACCCAACTGGAAAACTCAAAGTCTTGCTTTTCCACAGCCCATTCGATAATGGAGGAACACTAAGAAAGATTCTAAGCTGGAATCACAAAGTACTAGAAATCACAATACCCACAGCAGTATTATTAGCAAAAAAAAAGCAAGAGTATACAAAAGAGAGAGGGTGTTTTACCCCCAAAAGGGTGTTCATCACAGAATCATGCCCCTACCTACCAGAATATAAAAAAAAATCCCAAAAAACAATGAAGGACTGGGACCAAAACCAAACCCCTCAGAACTTAGATCACCTGTGCTGTGCTGCCCACTCTTTCCTCTGGACCGCTGTGCTTGGTTGTGTTCAGCAGTGTTGGTGCAGCTGCTTCTGCTCTGGCTGGGGTTTTTGTGCTGCATGGGCACTCTTGGTGCGGTGTCTCTCTCCCAAAGCCAAGCAGCAGTCAGGAGTCTTGCAGGGGGCTACCCATGGTGGCACAGCGGTGCTCGGGGCTCTCCAGGACCCTCCCCTGCTGCAGCTCTCCCAGTGCGGTGCCGAGGGGCAGCCCAGTCCTGACCCCAGCACCTCACACTTTCCAGGGCGAGACAGGCACACGTTCATATCTACCTCAGTTTTTTCCTGCCCAAACCATACCCCGAGCAATGATGTGGATGGTATGCAATTTAACAGTGCTACAAACTCCACCCCACTCTTTCTCTGTACCCAGATGTAAAATACCTAAAATCCCCACCTGTTTTAGGTGGGTTCTTATTGCAAACTCTCAAATGCCTAATTTTTCTTACAATCAGTTCATATAATTTAATTTTAATGTTTTCTGGACTTTTTGTTGGTTTAGGGATTAAAAGAATAGTACCACTTTTGTCCCGTGAAAATATTAGAGAAGAAGTAATAAAGCAAATGGTCTTTACTTGCACTAGCTGTGAAAAAGAATGGGGGAAAGACAAGCTATTTGAAATATATGGGGTAAAAAGACAAATATGGCAATTTTTTATATACAGTAAGAAAAGTAATTTATTTTATGAGCTCTTTCACTGTGAAGCAGAACAGTTACTACACTTAGTCTCAATAGACTGCAACTAAAATAGATTCAGTCAGGAATTAAACATTAAAATATTTTTGTTGGTTATAAGTGATAGGAACTGTCAAATTAAGCTTTCTTAGGTTTTCATTTACTCTTCACCATCTGACTCCCTAGAAAAGTAACACATCTTGTAGTTTATATTTCTAGTATGTCAAAACTTTAACATTTCCTAGGCTTTTTCTCACTATCTGCATGTAATTACTTAATTATTGTACATGATATGAAGAACAAATGAACTTTTTCTTTTGGCTGGTTCTGCACTGGGGAAATCTTTATGCTCTGTAGCATTTCAGTTTTCTGAAACCACAACTCTTGGCAGAAAATCAGGAACTTCAGTAATCTATCCCAGAAAACTCTCTTGCTCAGATTCTGTTTCATGTCAATATCCACATGTGTCCTGAGCGATTTATTGGCATGTGACTACTTGGCAATGATGATTTCTATAAATGTATCTTCCTATCTCTGGTTTTAAAGATTCATGCTCCATTTTGTGAGATCATCAAAAATACTTTTGTGCAAGAAATTTCCTATAAATGAACATCTGTCAGTTGTATGCACTGGTCTTCTTCAGTATAAGTGGACCATAGAAAGCCAGCCAAGGAAAGCCCTACAAGATGTGAATCTAATCTCCCTTAACAGAGGCCTGTGTCAAACTCATTTCTTGACAAAGCCCTTGTACCATTTCCTCCTGTGTAATCTGGGCATTCACAGGAGAAGAGTGAGAATAAGAATATGTACAGGAAGACACTGTAGACACAATAGCTAAGGAGAAAGCTTTTGACTCTGTATAATTGTCCCCAGTGTGTTCCTGTGCCTAAGAGGTGGCATTTTAAATATAGCACTCTTGTCATTGTCTTTTCATGGACTGTCTTGTATATCCTCCATTCCCCTCCATCTCGATTTGTTGAATGCCAGAAATCTTATTCCTTTAAATGTTCTTCACTCTTCATACAGAAAATAAAAGTACTTAATTTCTTTTCTTTTTTCTAAGTATGTATTTCCTTGTTGATAATAAAAGAAGTTAAACGTAGAGATAAAACAGACAAGAACAGATATATCCCAGATTAGGGAGAATGGAAAGCAATGAGATCTAAATCTTTCAAGAGAAACAGCAGATGCTTATGGACATCAAGGTTGAATGAATTTAGTTGCTGGTTTTATGACATTTATTAGCCCTGGGCAGTAGTCTCAACTATATCTATATTTTTATGCTTTTAGAAGAACAATGACAGTTGGCAATGAGTGACTAAACCAAGGAGAGATACCATCAAATAGATTAAAAATATTTACAAGTGTTTCCCTTACTGTTAACCAACAGTAAGGGAATTACATAATGCATTGGTTGCATCTTGGTACTCTGACCTGAATAACAGTTTGCTATATGGTCCTGGCTGAACACTTTGTCCCTCCCATCTCTACATAAGCAAGGTATTTTTCAGGGTGGTGTACCTGCATGGTACAGCTTGTGCTGTCAAACATTCTTTGTGCTCTGTGGGTGTAGACTTTGTTTCCTCAGGTTTTTTCAGCAAGCAGCAGATATATATTGCGCAGAGTTCAGTTTCCTAAAGCAAACACCTAATGCTCTTTCCAGTGCACTAAAATATGTGAGCATTCATGTATGACTGGCAGATATGATATAATGAGTACAGGGAACCATCCCCTTTCTGAGTGTCAGCTGGAGGGTAGGTAAGACAGTCAAACAGACTTCTCTGTTCAGGCAAATAACTCCTGTCCATCTGTTTTGCAGTCGTATAAAAACTCTGATTGCCTGATGTAATCCATGGGATTCCTGACACTGGTTGCTGTAGTGCTTTGGATATCCTCTATTTGTAGCTGCCTTCTAGCACATGAGACAGTGAATACAGGCAGATAGAAAGATGTCATAATTCTGAAAGTGATTAAGTCATTTTCAGCACTGCATTAGATCATCGGTCTCCATTGCTTCTTTTTCCTTAGAAACCGGAGAAAAATGCCCTTATACATTATTGTAACTCTGCAGGGGAAGGGAAAAAGCAGATACATAGACCAAAAAGGCAAAAAAACCTTAATCTTCATCTGTAGGACTCATAGTGCAGATGGTGTCCAGTAATGTTGCTTTCATTAAACATAGCCTTGGAATTTTACCTTCTGCAGTTCACTAAACCTTAGTACTAACTGTTAACAATTAGGGCAATTTAAATATAAAATTGGATAATTTGCCTGCACTGAGTTACAATTTAGTTCTTGTTTTTGCCCAAGATAGATGGCTTCAGGGTTGAGCTCTTCCATTTCTCTAAATTTTTGCAAATTTACAAGTCCAGAGTAGTAAATGTTTAGTGTCTTGGACAATAATATCATTATAATTAATTTCCTTTGTTTGCACTTATTTATTACACAGAACCACGGGGACCTTAGAGTTCATCTTATTCCAACCCCTGTCACTGACAGGGGCACCTTCCACTAGGCCAGGTTGTTCAAAGCCCCATCTATCCCGGCCTTGAACACTTCCAGGGACAGGGCATCCACAGTTTCTCAAAGCAACATGTTCCAGTGCCTCATCATCCTCAAGGTAGAATTTTTACTCTATATCTAATCTAAATCTACCCTCCCATGGTCTTCAGCTGGTTACCTCTCATCCTATCACTACAATATCTGATAAAGATTTCCTCCCCATCTCTTTTGTAGGCCCCTGTTAGGAGCTGGAAGGTGCTATAAGGTCTCCCCAGAGCCTTCTCTTCTCCAGGCTAGCCAAGCCCAACTCTCTCAGCCTGTTCTCACCAGAAAGGTGCTCCAATCTCACACCTACCCTACTAAACTTCTGTGTGTTTGAAGGATTTAATAAGAATCAGAACTTTTTATACCTTTTCTATAATGTTAAATCTCAGGAAAACAATATTACTGATTTATGGATTCCAGATGGATTCTAAAGATACCAGATCTCACAAACTTTATCAGGCCTGGATTTTGAACAAATAAATGCCAAACATTAAAACTATTACTGACTCCTATGATGTTTTCATTTTAATTTAGAAAATATTACACATCCCACTATAAGATATATAGAAAACTATATCCATTTCCAGTAACAGACAAACATCTCCCTTATGGGGAAAAGAGAAGGCTAAACATGTCTCCAAACCCATTATCTTATGTGATATTTGAAAGATATGGAGATGAAATGGTGACCACCTCAACTAACTTGCTTTATTTAATAAAAAATCTGAACTACACATGAACATTCTCTCTCTTCTATGTTAATTTTGGAAATGCCTAGTGCTCTTTAAAATTAGGCATTCATGAGAGACAGGTGTTGTGCAAATTTTTCCACGCAGCAGTGTGAATAAGACTCATGACCTGCCTTTGCTTTTTTAATTTTAATTTTTGTCTGAAACAACAGAACTGATTGTATGAATTCCTTAAACTAGTTTCAGTGACTATTTTATTTTTCTTCACCATCCTATGACTCCATCATAAACATTCAACATTCAGTAGATAGTAGTACTGTTTCCAACATGTAAAATTCTGGAGACAAAAGAAGTCTCTTTCTTGCTTGAGCAGCTGGAATTAAATTATCACCAACAACATATAAATTATATCTCACATATTCCTTTTTTATCAGATAATCATTCAAGAAATTTTGGTTTCCCAATCAGTCACTTAACCACAGCAGTGAAACTGGAGAGCTGTTTGTTGTCTTTCACAAGAGATTAAGTTTTGGCCTTCAGCCAGTCAGTCTGAGCCAGCACTAATATATTTCACAACTGGAAGAAGACAATCAATTAATCAATACTATAATTTGGAACTGACCACAGCACTAACACTCATAGCTATTAGACTTACTGACTGACACCTTTTAGGATTAATGAGGTAGCAAGAGCAGACAAACTAAAGATTCATTTAAAGACTTTTTTGTTCTCAGATCAAGCGGCCTACTCTATTTTGTCATTTTTTAACTTAGATATGTCATAAACTCTAATGTAAATACAAAGTATTGAAAATAGAAAATTGCTCTACCACTGATGGATTAGAAGCATTCGTAGATTTCCTCCAAAGATTTGCTTGTTGATTTAAAGTGAGGTAATTCTATGCTAGCATCCATATTGTCACATTACAAAATAGAAACTTCATTTTAGAGAAAGATTGTATTTCCATTTTAATTTGCATATTGGTTTGTATTTTTTTTTAATATTTTTTAAAATCCAGGTCAAACCTCATGGTTTCAATATTTCCTGCCCAAAAACATTACATATGATTTATCCCAGGGCTGTTAACACAAAGCTTTTTTGAAAAAACTGTACTGTCTCTCCAGCTAATCTCTGAATATATAGCTTTTGGTTTATTTATCAGTAGACCAATTATGGCTCCATTGATGAAACTAAAATTAGGTAGAATCATTGAATAATAGAATATCCTGAGTTGTAAAAGACTTACAAGAATTACTGAGTCCAATTCCTGTCTGTACACAGGGCCACCCCGAGAGTCACACTGTGTGCCTTACAGCACTGTACAAACACACCTTGAACTCTGTCAGGCTGGTGCTGTGACCACTGCCCTGAAGAGTCTTTTCCAGTGCCCAGCTACCCTCCAGGTGAAAAGCCTTTTCCTGATATCCAGGCTAAACTTCTGATGTAAATTCAGGCCATTCCCCCACATCCTTTCACTGGGCATCACAGAGAGGAGATCAGTGCCTGCTCCTCCTCTTCCCCTTGTGAGGAAGCTGTGGACTTTGACAGGGTCCCCCCTTAGTCTCTTCTCCAGGCTGAAAAAGCCAAGTGACCTCAACTTCTCCTCATATGGCTTCCCCTCTAGACTTTTCACTGTCTTCATAGCACTCCTTTGGACACTTTCCCCCAGCACTCAAGGTGAGGCTGCCCCAGCTCAGATCAGAGCTCCCTTGCCCGGCTGGTGATGCTGTGCCTGATGCCCCCCAGGACAGGATTGGCCCTCCTGGCTGTCGGGGCACTGCTGACTCTTGGTCAGCTTGCCATGGACCAGAACTCCCATATCACTTCCTGCAGCACTGCTCTCCGGCCTCTCATTCCCAAGTCCGTGCACGCATCCAGGCTTGTCCTTCCCAGGTGCAGAATCCGACACCTGTCTTTGTTAAACTTCAGATGGTTGGTGAGAGACAAGCTCTCTGATTTGTTTACTTCTTTATCAAATACATTTTTACCAAAGCAGAAGTTAGCAAATATATTTCAATAATCAAGGTCTTAATATTATTTTGAGAATTTTTACAGGTTTATTCTTGTCTTCTTTTAGGATAAAAAGAATACAGAATCGGTAGCATTTTGCATATGAGAGTGGAGTAAGGCCATCTCAGTCCTTACTGACAGGGTAATCAAGCCCACATAAACTCCAACTGACAAATAAAAAGTGTCTGTTTCCATCCTGCTGGCTTGTTATCATGCTTTTATTACACAGAAATTGGTTACCTTATCAGTACCTTTCATGGAGCTGTGCATGCAGTTGCTTCTGCAGCTGTTCATGTCTCAGGTCTCAGCTTTAAGCTCAGAAGCAGGAGCCAATACCTTTTCAGAGGAGCTGGATGACAGCCTGGAAAATACTGTCCCAGTTAAAAGCAGTTCCTTTCTGGTAAATTAAACTGCAATTTCTAAATATCTTAGTTTAATCATATTACCTAATGGAAACACTATGCAGCAGCAAGGGTACCCCAACTTAGTCTACAAAAAGTTCTCTTTTGTGAACATATAACAAATTTCAGAATGCTACCATAATAGGGCATGAAAATTATTGGTCTCTGGCATAAGAAACAATAAATCAGTCTTTCTAAAGACCTCAATTCCCATATCAGTGAAACCAGACCTTCAAAAACATTTAGCTCTAAGACAACAATCTTAGTTTTTTCTAATTTTTGTGTAGCCTCCAAGAGCAGAAAAAACTCAAATATTTAGAAGATCTCTCTGTTAAAGACATCATATGGCTTCTGTCCATCTCTGATGCCTAATAACCTGTTAAAAAATATAGATCAAATTTTACATGAAACATTGGCCACGTAGCAGATTAAACAAAGAGACTGCCTTCTGGTTTGCATCGATTCTTGTGTATAGAGCTTGTTTCACTATATTTTCTTATATACACCTGATTTTGGTGTATACAGAATGGCATAGACGTATATTTAGCATATTATGGGTGAAGTATTCTCTGTTTTAAGAATCAAAAAGTTCCCTGATTCACTTTAAAAGCAATTACATTCAAAAGCACTGAAAAAGGAATAGGTATTTTCAGTTGAGTTATTTTTCTTAACATTCCACCTCCCACTGCTAATCAACCATGTTTAAGATTTTTTTTTTCTCAATATTCATTGTAAATTTAATTTTATCTTAATCAAAATCCAAAACAGGAGGAGGGATGGGAAAAGCAGAGAAATGTTCACCCAGGGAACACAGCTATTCAACCCACATACTGTTAGTTTGGATATAGTGTAGATTGATTGATATGTATATCAGGCCTTTAGTTACACAGTTAGTTTCCATTTATGCACCCCTGGCCTTTCTCTCTTTTTTCTCTCTGTCTCTATATGTATAAATAGTATGTGTGTATGGATATATTTACCTATGCATACGTATGAATCATGGTTACATACTGACTGACAGTACTGTACCTACATTCTTTCAGGTTATTTATGATAGCTAGCCCAGAGCAAAAGCAGCATACAGAGTATGCATATAAAGCAACAGCATCAGTACTCACCCAGCACCAGCACTCGGTGAGCACCTGTACTCTCTTGGGGCTGGTGGGGGAGCCCTATCTATGGAATCTCCCTCCTTCAGGCTGCAGTTTACACAAATCAGTTATTTTGGTTTTGGTCTTACTGACCCTTGCCGTTCTTATGTCCCCTTTCCTTCCTTCCTTTCATACACCAAAAGCTGGCTCATATCCCATGTTTTCTCTCCTTTGATGGCCAGCAATGGGCCACTGGTGACTTGTTTGTAGCCTGAGGCCTCCTGTATCATGCCGTTCCTGGCTTTTCAAGGTTCGCTAGGACCCATTTTTATTCTGGCATAAGAGATAGCAGAGTCTACAGAGAACAACTACATGCTATTATTGTTTATTAGTCCTTATGCATTTATGTGTCCCAGAAGTGTTTTAACAGTGTATATTACAATAAACAGATGCATATAGCTAAAACTTAGACAAACTTACCCTATTGCACTTCAGTATCATGAAAGTACCAGGCAAAGATTGCTAAGGTATTAAAATGAGAAAGATATCAGAACTAAGTTTTCTTCAGTTTTAGTATCAATTTAAGCTTTTTGGCCACTGAAGGGAGCTCTTCTGACTTTGCATAACCTAATGCATATTTGCAAAGAAAATCAGTAGCTAATTTTAGTAAAACTTATTGATGTAGTAGCTAAACCATTCCATCTACAGACAGAAACATTTCATATACATATCCTGTATAATGTCACACATCCTGAACAGATTTTTTGTTGAGATTTACGGTCTGATTTTAAAAATTGTTAAAGTCTAATGTTTTAGCCTCTGCCTTAATGCAGCTGGTATTTTCACTTTGGCAAGGAGAAAGTGGTATTGTAATAAATGGCTGTAATTGCTCTGACTATTATTAGTTGGTAGAACAGTGGTAAAGTATTCTTTAATTTATCATCGTACTGCAAGCAGTCACTATGAAGACCCTATTGTTACCTCTAAGAAGAAACTTTGAAGTGGAAAAAGCTGCTGCTCTGTATCACGACCATTGACCAGTTCCCTGGATACACTTAGGTACACCTGACTAAAGCTTTCATTGGAAAATGGATTGCTTCAAGTAACTCAGAAGGCCTAATATATAGTCTACCTCATTTATTTTTCAAAGATAGTGGAGCCAGTCATCCCAGAAAAGTGGCAACATTTTTCTCTCTACACAGAGGGAGAAAAAAAAAATCTTAGCTGGCTCTGCTGGTACTGTACTGAATATAATCAGCCTGCTTTTCCTTCATCCAGAAAGCAGAGTAGGAAAAACCTATGGCCCAGTTTATTTTATCTATCCTGTTGTCTCATGATCTTTTCTCTCCAAAATGTGTTGGCTCCCTGAAGAGGAAGATACATCTATTACATTAAAGCTGGAATAGTTTGCAAGGACTGGAGAAATGGGACAGAGACAGGCATAGCACAGAAAAAGGTCTTTATACAATATTTATGTTAGCATACATTATAACCGTATGAATGTTATAGGCTGATTGGGAATTTTAAAAAATTATATATAATCAAAAACTAATATCTATATTATATATTACATTCATATTATGCAATAAAAAGACAATTATAATTATTATTATTTTAAGGAAAGCTCCTCTTTAGTTCTTATTTTCTTCTCAATCCTGAACAATAAGCATGCAGAACATCCCACTCTATTACACAAAAAATGTGCCCTGCATTCATACCACTATCTCCTCTCAGTGGAATTTGCCTTGAAACGTTGACTCAGAAAAATGTGGAATTCCATTTACAGTACTTTATTGACTTCTTAAGTATGTTTTTATATGATTAAAATTAATTTAGCTGTGGTTGTTTGGTTTGGTTTGGTTTGGTTTGGTTTGGTTTGGTTTGGTTTTTTTCTGAATCTGAAACTTATTTTGGATTCCTTCATTAGAATAGCACTAATGTGTTGGGAAGAATTTTCAAAACATATATGCTATTAGTGATGCACTTCTGTCTTCAGCTTAAGCTCTGATGACACCTCTCATTTTCTCCTGGGGGGAGAAAAGCAGAAGGAATTACACACCATAACTGACTGATATGGTAATTGAAATTCATTAAACAATTCTGTTGGCAATACATAGACAGGAATAGACTCTGGCTCGCTCACTTTTAACTGTGCTGATGCTTTGTCAGGCTAATCAGAGTTGCATTTTAGAAATGAAGACCAGCTCACAATAGAAGTCTAAGGACACAGATCTGTCAAATATGATACTGCTGTCACTAAAGAGGCTGTTCACTATACAAATATGCTTTAAAACAGTCTTTTACTCCTGTTGAGGCCTGAGACTATTCCATCAAATCAGGGATTTTACTGTATACATATTTCTGAGTATGTTTTGTTAAAATTATGACTGTATGGTTAGGCTTCTGTGAAGAGCTTGGAGAAAATAGTGCTATGTTGCAGCTGGCCCAACAGCTGCTGTATATGCTTATCTCAAGAGTCTATATTTTCAAGTACATATTTTCAATGGTGTTTTGTAATAAATCATTTTCTCACTAGTTTTAATACCTTATTAAAGGTATTAAAATACATTAGCACTTTCAAATCCATTATTATGCAGTATTTTTCAAAAATTTTGGAGAATACTTGACATGTAAAATAAATGGAGATCTTACTACAGATGTCCTTAGGCATTCATCCTGTGACATACTCAATACTACAAGGAAAGTAATATGAGACAGATGGTTTCCACTGCTGAACTAGAAGCTGAATTTTCTAGGTACTTTTTTTAATTAATTTTACATTTTGATGTCTCTCTACTTTGCCTTTGCTATTAAAAACCTTCTGTCCTGTAACCAATGAAACGTCTAAGTCATGCAGTTTCATCTGCACATTGAAAAAATTTAAGAAATGCAAATCTCAATGGAAATAATGGCAATGAAATAGCATTAGGGGTGTTCTTTCTCCTGTAAAGAAAATAAAAATGTGGTTTAAATCTATATCTGAACTAATGTGATTTCTTACTTCTAAGAAAACATGTTAAGTCTAGCAAAGGTCTTCTACTTCTTGTTTTAATTTTCATGTGGATTTTGAAAATACACAAAGGTACAAATAAAGTATACCTTTCAGTAATTTGGTTTCTTAATTAATAATTTAATTTTATTTCTTCTTATTAATGGCATTCATAAAACTAGCGCTGACTTAGGAAACAAATCAATACAGTATGAAATAGGGAATTAACAACTACCTTTTTCTGATGAGTAAAAAACAAATGGAGTCTCCATGTAGGAAACACGATCTTCTAACATAAATAACCACTTAGTGGGAAAAAGGGAGAGATAGCTAGGCAGTTAGGAGGTGTCACCAAAAAACTAAAGGAGAAGGACCACAAAGAGATGTTACATACGGATATTTTGGGAATTTGCTTTCTTTACAGAGGTTTTGAGAGTCAATAATTTATTTCCTAGAGAAAGGAAAGCTTTGCAGTAAAACACTTCATTCTTCTCAAGTGCTTTAGAACCATATTTGAGAACAATGGTTTTTTTCTGGATTGTTTTCTAATCTGGTATCTTTGGTGTAAAACAGAGAATAGAACAAATAATTTGTGGGTTTGTTTAATGATTTTATTAGATCATGTGCATGATTAGCAATTCTGAGGATGTCAGCAATGATATGACAAGCAGTTTAAAAAAAAAAGTTTTGGCATCTTTTCTTATTAAAACACAAAGCTGATTAGATGGAATGAAGATATAGGGAACATAACTTGACCAGAATACCAGGAGAAGAGACAGAATTATTTTCCTACAACAACAAAAGAAGGGGAAAACACATAATCTGTGATTTTGTACTCATATTCCCACAAAAAACCCCTCATGGGACTTTTTCCTCTCTTTTATGCACAAAAAATATCTTGCTAGGCCAATGGGCTTCCCGTAAAAATCAGAAAACTTTCTCAGTTAATATCTGACCATTAGATAGAAATGATTGCACCAATGTTATTACATTCAACATTACACCAAGTTACCTTCTCCTACAGAATGGAAAGAAAAATATCAAAATAACTGGATTGTAATTTGGTAATTTTTTGGAGGATCGAAGCTGGAGAGACTAGGATATATTTTGATTTTATTAAAAAGCAGGAGAAAATACAATAAAATTCTCTATATGAAATGATTGATACTTTTTTCCTTTCATTTTTGTTCCTAAACTTGTAATCATAAGAAATGTTGAAGAAGTTTTTGTAAGATATTAAAATAATAAAGTTATTTCAGTAATTATTTTAATGTTGATTTATGTTTACACAAATAATTATGCCTCTATCACAAATAGTGTGCTTGCAGTACATCCACTCCAAAGACATTGCTACAGGTTCTTCAGAATTAGAGAAAAGGGTAATAAAAGTAATCCTTGATAATTTTTGCAAGTTCTGAAGGCTAAATCCCGTTCACTGAAGGCCTGTGGCTGCCTAACTTGAAGATCTGTGCCTGAGGTGCTCCTAAACACTTCTTGTAAAGGGATTCAGTCTTGCAAAGTTCTTAATCATTGGGTTCCTGGTGCTCCATTCCTCCCACCCTTCACTTGAGTGTTAAGGACCATTGACATGGTGTATGGCAGGATCTCTTCAGCAGCCTAATCGTGGATTTTGTGAAAACTTTATGTCTCCTGGACACAAAGCTGTATGTAAAGCATATAATTCATTAAAACAAAACAAAATAAGAAAAGCTGAAATGCAAACAATCAGTTGTTCTTCTCCACAGTTACATACAATCAAGTATTCTTGAGCTGCAAAAGTACTAATCTGATGAATGTCCATCATTGCAGATGGGTTAAACCCTGATCAAACCTATGTCTAATGAAAGGTTCAAGTCCTCCTTATGTATATATTCTTATTTTTTTTAATGTGTATTCCTCTAGATTTATATTTAGTGAAAATAATACATGCAATACATACACTTCTGTGGATGATTTTGCACTAGCAAGGCATGCTGAGTCTACTGTAATTACTAAGGATGCCTTTGGTGGTTTAATATAAAGGACCGTAAACTATGCTATCTGTAGTTCAGTGTAGTTCTTCTTCAGATTTTTTTCTTTTAAATAAATACAGTAATAAAATTCTATGATATTTTAATGGGCATATAATAGTAGAGTACACACGCTGAACATGATTCATGTGTCCTTACCAAAATGATTTTCCCTCCTGTGGTTTGTTCCTTGCTCTTTCTCTCTTCCCTTTAAACTAACAACACAATGATATGACTATCGTGGAAGATGAGACTGTAACACATGCCTGTCCAAAGGCTGTGTCATTCATCAGTAAGGCACATAAAAATGCCAGAGAGTCTAAACAAAATTTTACTTCGGGATGACAGAAAATGTTTTGCAGTACATAAGCTGAGCTTTGGCTTCTGGTAATTTTTTCATATCACAAATATCACTCATGTAGTGCTTTCTTTTTATCCTGAAAGATTGCAGTGTGGTTACAAATAAAGTATCATCTACATATCCATTAGGCAATGCAGCAGTTATTTTAACACCACAGTTGTACATTTTTGCAAAGAAAATAGAAAATATCATAGAAATTGAAAACACAGAAAAAATTTAGAGGAGCCATAGGCAATTTCTTTTTTTTCTTTACAAAAACAGATGCATGTCCTTTTAATGATACTTAGAAAATGACAAGGATATCACGTTTTACCTGTCTCAAAAAGTTCAGATCAGTGAAGAAGCCTCTTTCATGCAAAACACTGAGAGGAATATAGACATAGGATTTCCTTCAAGGGGCAAAGTGCTTATGAAATTAATAACATTTTGCAAATGCTAATTTCCAGAAGTCCTAATGGGAATAATAAAAATATTTTTCTAAGTATTGCGTGTTTCTCCTTAAAGTACTGCTGCTGAGTAACCATCTACATTATCTGATCTCTTACATTTGGCCAACACAAGTTATCGAGCAATATTTTACTAGTCACTAACATATCTTTGAAGCTCTCATAAGAGAAATAATGGCTTAGTATGAGACATTAACCTGTCACAGCACTGGGGGTGATTTAGTATTTGGATCTTAGACGTTAAAGCAACAAAAAACTCCAGAATTCATGAAAATATGAGTATTCTGAGTGTATACACCTTTTGTTCATTCATGCTTCAAGATTTCTGTTTTATAAAATCTGCTTTGCATATCAGCATTTATCTAAACAGCACATAAGGAAATACTGATTTTAAGTCTCAAAAGCCTGAAACATAAAACTTGTTGAAGCATGAAGTTCAAATTAATTTGGAGATTCACAAATGTTCACACATCAGGGATCACAGTAATATTCTCCTTTTTTTTTAAGAATAAAGTTACTCAATACCATAATGCGCAAATGAAAACAAGGTCAGATTTGAAGAAATGCTTGAGGGCATTGTTTGTCATGTGGGAAGGTCCATATTTCTGGCTTGCTTGGGTTGCCAGGAGCTGAGAAAAATGAGAGTGAAAATGGTCATAGGGAAATTCTTCCTCCTCAACAGGAAACAGTTGCACAGATGAGGAGTCCCATTTAACCCTTACATATACTTGTTGGACTCTGATGGCATTAGAAATTATCCTTTTTTTTTTACAATATTCTATCACATTTCTGGAGGAAATAATAAAAATAAAAATAAAACAAACAAACAAACAAACAAAAAAAAAAAAAAAAAAACCCAAAAAAACAAAAACTCCAGCCAAGCAAAAAACCGACCAAACAACAATAAAAGAAAAAACAAAAGGGAAGCATCTTTTGGAGGGGAGTGGTAAGACAGACTTTGACTATATATGCTTCAGAAAGTGCCCTAGATATTTAGTTTATTTTCACATCATGTTTACCTATTTACAGCATGTTTTCTATACAGTCAGGAAATCAAAATTAAGACCTTGTAGTCTCAGAATAATTAAAATATATTAAATAATATATAGGAGGAAAGGAATCATCAATTTTCTATGTAAAATTAAAAGGACAGAGGTCTACAAAGGCAGCCTTTGACAATTAAAGGAATCTTCTATATTAAAGGCAAAGAGGGGCTTTTTTCCCAAATATTGTTATGTCTTAAATGTAAAAAGCACACATTTTGCAATGAAAACAACTTCCTATTATCATAAAATAAAAATTTAACTAAGATACGGTACTAATTAGGTGGATTTAGATACTTTTGTATTCACATAAGGCTTCACAAAAGTGCAAAGCATGACAACAATTACCTTTCTTCAAATCCATTACAGGGCATTTATTTCAATAAAGACAAAATCTTGCATGGCATCAAAACATTCTTGAAGAAACAATGATGACAATTTTAAATGAAACACTATACTTCATACCTTTAAAAAAGCAGTATTGATTTAGTAAGAATTCCATTTTATTAATACCCTATTATTTTTAAATAATACCCTGTTGTTTTTAAAGGAGGCTCTTTAATTGAAAAGAGGTTTCTAATATTGCTTTCTAGTAGAAACATTAAAATATGCCACTGTATTCATGTGTATCAGTCATCAGTTTCTAGGTAATACAGAACTTAACTGTAAGAACCTTTCATAAACTAGTCCTCTAATGTGTTCAGCAGGGTTCAGTTACTTACAGATGTGAAAATATTCTGTGTGTGCCTAGAAAGCATTCTTCCCCCATGAAAACTGCCTGGTTGTCTTCTCTTGTCACAACTGAAAAGATAGTTCTTTGTGCTTGCACATGTACTCTAGTTATAAAAATGGTGAATTTTTACCAACTGAACAATGGTTAAAAATAAGCTGTGGGCACTAATATTTTCAGCATTTAGGGGGATGCTGAAGGGACATTTTTAATACTCAAAAATATTTTATCCAAATTTCATTAACATAAATAGATTTTCTATAAAATATATTGAATTATACTAGTTATATAGTTATTAAAATTGCTCATCAACTCTAACACTGATTTCAAGGGCTAATTCCTTTACATTGCACTGCAATGCGTTTGAGTTTCAACTTCAAAATTTATTCAGTTTGCATGAGTACATGATTTTACATACTGAAAACATTTGTTTTTATGCTTTTAGAAACATGTTGGTCAGTGCCTTCTATTCCGGCAGGTAACACTATATTTGTAAACAGCCCCTTGGCTGGATGTACAATATAAAGGTGTGGGCATGCGTGACCATGTGCACTTGCACATATGTTCTTCCTCTACTTATAATATAATGAAAACCTATAACCCAAATGTGCTCATAAAAATGGTTAGAGAATGGAAAATATCCTCATCAGCTGGAAAGAATATCTGTGAATTGGCTGCCAACTGTACATACTATGCATAAAAGGAGCAGCAATCATTACAATTTTTTTAGCTTTAAGTTAGCATTGATGGTAACTACTAATTTCTTTTTTTTTTTTTTTGGTGCAACAAGATACTGAGTAAATTTCTAATGAATCAGTAACATTACCACTGTTTAAAGGCAAGATACTTGGCTTTAAAAGTAGGTGCACTTTTTTACAGGGATTTTGGAAAGTGGTAATGAGTTGCTATTTCAAGTATAATTTTGCTTTGAGCTGTATCTTTTCAGCAAAATTAATATGTGTGTGAGTGTGTGTGTACATATATATATATGGAAAATATCCACCCCTTTCAGTTTATTGCTTACACATGTTGATGTTGACAGCAGTCTTTAGCTCCACTGCAATTGTATTTTTAAAGTGATGGATTTCACTAGCAGTGCTATTACAACCACAGAATGATAGGAATAATTTTAAAATGTGATGAAACTATTTTCTTATCTTGCTTAATGACAATGTTGCCTATGCAGTGTGCCAAATTACCATTAAGGGATATTTTAAATCACTTCAATAAATCTTAAAATGATTTTCAGATATCACTTAATGCTTTCCAGTTGACATAACAAATGAACCATTTCAGATTTCATTGAAAGCTCTTTAGTATATGTCATCAGTCTGTTTTGAAAGACTTTCAAAATGTGACAAATTGCAGTAAATCATTTTGAGACACCCCAGCAGCATTTATACAATTCTAAAGTATTATGAGAGCTTTGTAAATCATTGCAGATTGCATATCAACTTGTGGTTTTGTCAGATAACAGAAGCAACAGAAATAAAAATCTATCTTGGTGAAACATTCCCTTCTCCATCATATCATTTTGTTTAACAGTTTTTTGTGTTGACATATTATGAATCTGCAATTATGAGAAGAGCTAGTTTCAATATTAGCTTGTCCGAAATTTGTATGGAATGACTTGATATCAGAGTCCCCATGGAAGAACTGACCACATTATTGTTGCCCATAGAACAATGCTGGCAGTCTTAGACTAGCTATGGTCAAGAAATGGAAAATGCTTTTTTAAGTTACGTGCTAGTGAAAGCTGTTAAAAAGCATTTATAAAGGATGAAATTAAAAAATTGCTGTCATTTGTATTTTTTCATTGGTACAACATAGGCAATACAGACTGAGAACTATTTTTTCACCTTGAGAATCTTTTTAAAAATGCACTAAAAATATTAGGACATGCAATCTTATTATTTGTACTATGCCTGCAAAATAAAAATACAATAAAGTGTAATAAATAACAAACCTAGGATTACCACTCAAATTATTGTGCTGACATTCACTAATATTAATTACTTTTCAAAAAAAAGTTTTCTGGGTCTATTTTTATTTCATCATCTTCCCACAATTGAATATCTGTGTTTCTCTTTTCTTGAACTGAAAGTCTGATTCAAAGGTCAAAACTGACTGAATCTTATTCATGTCACTTCACTGATAGCAGTGCTAATAAGGAACCAATTGTGAATATTTTTTTTCTGAAAACTTTATGGGTATCTATGGATACAGATACTACTTCTTCCAGACTCCAAAGAATCTCAACAGATAAGGAAATACTCATACTGAAAGCCATTGTCAAAGACATAATAGTAAAATCTAGACAATACAAAATAACAGACATATTTATATAAAAACTCCCCCATCAGAGAAGCCTGATGGGGTAGTAATACTATAGTCTGCATTGGATGCTCAAACAACCACAGAACAGAAATGGCAAGTACAACACCATGTGTGATAGACAAGCTTTCTTGCACAGCTCTACCAGTGTATTTAATTTCTGACCTGTGAAACTTTGCTTTTCTGGTCCTAGGACTCTCAGGAGCATAGATTATCAGTCATGCAGAACTGTATTCTGATTTTTTTGTATAGACAAATGTTCACTGAAGATTAAATTAAGAACCAAACTCACTGCATGTGTGACCTAGTACAAATGTCAACACAAATTTCCAGTGGAGAAAAGCTGAAGCACTGAACAACCATGACATCTACCTTTATAATGTCTGGGGTTGTGTTTTTAATTACATTTCCTCTTATGCTAATCTCTGTTAGCAAAATCTGGGGAGCCACATCTGCCAGCATTTTCAAAAGGACATATCAGAGGTAAGAATGAGTACAGAAAAGGAAAAAGGCTCACAATTGTTCTATGCCTCAGAGAGTGACTCTTGCCTTTTAAAGAGAAAAAAGGTCTTCCAGGCTACTTTATCATCATAGACACTGTGCTATCCTATATGAATGGAATATTTTCTGACATCTAAGACTCTTAGGAAAAAAATATGTATTGAATTCAACTTCCATCAAAGTGTTTCATTAGGCTAGAAGAAGAGTAATATGTTTGCTCCCTACACGATACATCATGTTTTTTTCTACAGCAACCATTGTACCATGAAAAACTACTATGAGAGAAGGGAAGCCACCAGACAAGCGGCTGCTTTTAAGCATCTCCCAGTAGTGTAATCACATGAGAGTGGGGAAGGCGAAGGCAAATGCTCTTGCATTAAAAGATCCATCAAATTTTTGTGAAAAAAAATAGGAACATGAAAATGCTGTGAGGAAAGCAATTTTATTGTTCCTGAAAGTTGTTTAAAAAGAAAAAGTCTGTGATACCAAGTTTATATAAACAAGCAGTAAGTTTCAGCATAGACCATATACATACATTTTACTTCCATTTATTGCACATACTTGCCGTCTGCTTCTCCTTATAATGACCAGTGTATCTTGTCTCCGAAAATCGCTTCTCAGTAATTTTGTCCACACTACGTTTGTTGTAATTTCTTCTGTGGTTTCTTTTTAGGTTTCTACACCCTCAGGTAGAAGCCATTTAATTAAAAAAAATAAGAGAGAGATTTAAAAAACTCTCAAAAAGTCATCCCTCCTTTATAAAGCTTAATCATCTGAATTCTTCAAAGCAATCTGAGTTTGTCAGCTTTTTCTACTGTCTTGGAGATAAACTTCTGAAGTAGTTTTTCTGTGGGAAGTGGGGATTTTGCCAGGATTCTCTGCTTCAGCTTACCTGAATTCACAAAATATATCACTTATTCCACAGGTAAGTGAAAGACCAAGCAATATAATTTTACAGTGACCATAGGTTGAAATAGTATACCTTTTAAATACTTGGAAAAGACTAAGAGGGAAGATTTAATTTTAAGATTAACTCTCTTTAAAATCTTAAATTCACTTTGTGCAGAAGTAGGGACGGTGTTAAAACTCACAATATTAGTTGAAATGGGGTTTGAAGATGAGTCAGGATAGAAGACAGACATACATGACACGTTCGTGATTTGTATAAAAAAGCAAAAAAAGTGTAACTGAGTCCTGACAAAATTAATTCTCTAAAGACACTGCCATTCTGTGTAGAAAGTACTGGGAAATATGAATGCTGAGAGAAAACACAGAGAATAATACTAAAAATATTATGAAAAGTATGGTAGGACTAATTATCAGAAATACACTTCCTAAGACTTTTATCTGGAGAAGGATAATTGTTTGACATGAAATATCAAGGTTTTGCTTAGTTTGTGGCCTTCATGTACAGTTTCAAAAGTGACATTCCTAGAAATATGGTCTATTTTTTGTGGCTTTTTACTAAGCATATGCCATTCCTTATAAAACTTAAAATAAAACATAATATTTGCCCAGTATGTTTGGTTAGCTCAGAAGAGTTTTAACAATTTGCAGAACATTGTTGTATGAGAAGTTAAAACTCTGTTGCTCTTTTCATTCATTTTAAGAAACTACTATTTCTTTGGATGCAATAAAGTCCATGGAAAATTTCAGGAAGTGTCAAGTTACATGTCTTGAGTCTATTACCTATGCCATGTTAATTTTAAGAGCATGTGATAGATTAACCCAAGTTGAATTAGTTAGACACAACAAAGAATATCTCATGAATTAAGATCTTAGTCTTCATTGTTCTATTAACTCTAATGTATTAACTGTCCTAAATGTTCTATTATTATTTTCTGCCAAATTACAAAAAAAAAAAAACACTCTTAAGCAATCAATCAATCAAACAAATGTGACTAAGCCTCTTCCTAAAGCAAGTCTCAGAAAGAAAGTTGAATTTTGCAATGTGTGTAAAATATTTTAAAATGAAAAAATTTCTTTGAGAATTTTTGACAAATCTGAGGCTTGAAATAGAAACTTGATATGTGGCAGGAATATATCTGTGAAGGAATCATAGCTGATTTTTCTGCTACCTCTGTTTTACTGATCTCCTCTAGCTCCTGAAAATTTACATTTTCAATTTATTTTGCAGAATCAAATATACTTGCTAACAACTGTGAGTCTTACCTGCATTGAGTATGACTTAGGATGTTGACACAACTTCAAAAACCAAAGTGATCACATGCTTATGAGCTTGGTTTAGTGTCAGAAAATCATCAGTTTTAAGGAAAATACTTTATTTCGTTTATATTTTCTTATTTTCTTATCCCTTAGTAATAACAGTTAGAGAAAGCTCTATTAACTTGGTCTCAACACAATGTCACCTATAATGTCAACTCCTCAGCCCTGATTCTACAACGTTTTATCATAATCTTTAACTCATAAAACTCGTAAGTTTGCGGCTGTTGACAGCAACTCTGGATGTAACCATCCATCCAGTTCCTTGCCCATCTAATAATCCATCTATCAAATGCATATGTCTCCAAAATTAATGCAAGAATGTTGGGAGGAAAGGAATCAAAGGCCTTGCAGAAGTCCAGAGGAAGAAGATGACATGGCATCCCATCCACAGTGCTGCTTCCAGCTCTGGGGACCCAAGCACAGGAGAGACACTGACCTGTAGGAGTAAGTCCAGAGAAGGACCACAAAGATGATTGGAGGCATGGAGCAACTCTCCCGTGGGGAAGGGCTAAGAGAATTGAGACTGTTCAGCCTGGAAAAAAAGAAGTCTTTAGAGTGACCTAACTAAGTTATATACTTGGAAGAAATTCATTACTGTAAGGATGGTGAGGCACTGGAACAGGTTGCCCAGAGAAGCTGTGGATGCCCCATCCCTGGAAGTATTCCCTGAAGGGCCAGGTTGAATGTGATTTTGGGCAACCAGGTCTAGAGAAGGTTCCTTGCCCAGGGCAAGGCTTTGGATCTAGATGATCTTAAGGTGCCTTCCAACCCAAGCTATTCCATGTTTCTATTACATCACTCACTCTTGCCTTTTTCAATGTCAGTTCCTTTTTCACAGTCAGTCCATCACAGAAGACTACTAGACTAATCATGATTTGCCATTAGTGAAGCTGGTGGGTGTCTCTAGACACCTTCATATCTTCCATATGTTTCAATACGTTTTCCAGAAGTCTTCCTCCATGAAGATCTTGCCAGTCACGGAGAGGAGGCTGACTGATCAGTAATTCCTAGGCTTCTCATTTTTACCCTTTTTAGAGATGGGTGCAATATATCCCTTCTCCAGTCACTGGACACTTCAGTCATCAGACTTCTGAAATATGACTTGGCAACTACAGCTGGCTCTTCCACCAGGATCCTGGAACACATCTTTTTGGGTCCCATGCACCCAGGTTCCTCAGGTGGCCTCAAACCTGATCTGCCCATATGGTCGAAGGGATTTCATTCTACCAGTGCTTGCCTTGAGGTTCAGTGGCTTGAGAGATGTGGGAAGGGTGATAACTAGCGATAACAACTGAGGCAAAAAAACTCCACCTAATCCATGATGGTTCTCACTACTCCCACCTATTTATCAGGAAAGTGGTTTCATTAACCTTTCTTTTCTGAAAAACAAACCTCTTGAAACCTTTCTTGTTATTCTTCACATCCCCTGCCAAATTCTTCTCTGACTTTGCTTTACCTTTTCTGATCTTATTCCTTTAAAGCCATGCAGAATATTCTGTATTCTTTCCAGTGTCTCTGGTTCAATTGCCTGCATTTCCTTCTTATGCTTTAGTCTGACCAGGAGATCCTTAATTAGCCATTCTGATTTCCTGCACTCCTTGCCTGCTTGCTGAAACAATGGAAATATTTTGTGCTTTATGAAAAAAATCCATAATGATCTTCCAGGACTGGTTTGCTCTTTTATCCCTAAGGATCATTTCCTGAGGGTCCTGTATTTCAATTCCCGAAATAACTGAAAGTTCACTCTCCTAAAATTCAGCGTCTTGACTTTACTCTTACCTGGCCCATGTCTCACAAGATACTGAATTCCACCTGGACATGATCACTGAAGGCTAGGCTGCTGCTATTCTTGACATGTCTAATTATTCCATCCAGGTTGGTAAACTTACCCGGTTGGACTGTCTGTGTTCTGAAGTAAGAAATTATTGTCAATGCACTCCAAGAATGTTCTGCACTACTTACACCTTGCTGTGTCACTTGTCCAGCAGTTGTCATTATGATTGAAGGCCTCCAGCAGGAGTGCAGCCTGTGTGTGTGATGGTTCCTCTAGCTGAATTAAGAACGCTTCATCAGCGTGCCTCTGTTGAGCACACAGTCTCATGGTAAACACCAACTTTGAGGTTTCCTTTGCTGGCTTGTCCCTAGATTTACCCATAAGACCTCAGTCCATTCATCACCGTTTTTCAAAGACAGGTCTCTGCATTCAATCCAATCATTTTTGTAGAGGGCAACGATCCTCACACTTTCTTCTTTGCCTGTTCCTTCTAAGCAATTTATAGCCATTGACTCCAGTGCTTTAGCCATGTGATTCATCCCACTGGGTTTCAGTGATAGAGTTTTGATGATAGCTTTGTAGCAGCACAATGGCTTCCAACTCACGCTTATTGTTACCCATGACATGTGCACTGTAGAAGCACTTCAGCTGTTCTATCAACCATGTCACCTTTTTAGAGGAAGAAGCCCCAGTTTCTCTGAGACATTTCACAGGTGTTGCTCTGTTGGTTTCTAAGGCATCAGTGGCTCTTGAACTTTTTGCGGCTGAAAACTCCATCCTGTTCCATCACTAAATCTAGTTTAAATTTCTCCTCATAAATCTAGCAAACTTGTCAATGAGATCCTCTATTTCCACTTGGTCAGGTGAATTCCATCAGCTCCCAACAGGCCCATCTTCTCAAAGGTAAATGCATGATCATAGAAGACATAACCTTAGTTATGGTACCAGTCACTCAGCCAGGCATCCATGTGCTCAATTTTTCTCTTCCTTCTTGAACTGTTTCCTCTGACTGGGGGAATTGAAGAGAATATGTGCTCCCGATTCTTTTAACTTTGCACCAAGGGATATACAGTCTCTTTTGATAGTTCTAAATCCTGTAGCCATTATTATACCCCACATGGAACAGTAAGAACAGATGATAACCTGTAGGGTTCACCATACTTGATAGCACTGCAGTGACATCACTAAGGCAAGCTCCTGAGAGGCAGCAACCATCCCTAGAGAAATTATCTGGACAGCAAACTGGTTCTTTAGTGCCTCAGAAAGGAATCTCCAAATACTAATACTTTACAAGCTATTTTGGTGGCACTGGTTCCACACTCTGGTGTAGGGTTGGAATAAATTTGTACTGCCTTCTTCTTCTGGATCTTATCTGTAATTCACATGGTCTTTATTCTCTGAATTCAGTGTTGTATCTTATGCAGGGGTTCTTAAGGGAAGGGGGAAGGTTGTTCCTTTTGCTCCAAGCAGAGACAAGAATCCAACCTCTTCATTGTGGGTTACTTGATTCAGTCACCCTGAGGCTGAACTCAGGCTTACCTTCTTCTTATGCAGGCTCAAGGAAGGGCTGTTGCTCAGACTGAGACAGTGCACAAAACCATCTATTGATCTCCTGATCATACAGTAAGTGGATGGAAAATGTTTTAGTATCTTATATATAGTTTTCGGATTGTAGATATTAGAATAAAAAATCTACTTTTCCTTATTTTTTCTCATTAAAAAGTTATTTTGATCAAATAGAAAACAATTAATCTGAAAGACAAGGCACTTGCAACAATGGTGTCATTGTCGCCTTCTGCAATATGAGCATTGACTTCTTGCCACACTCAATTACTTACAATACAACACTAGATGAAGTAGTGAAATCTGAAAATATGCCTCTGGGCGTCAAAACACCAGGGGATTAATACTAATGTTTCATTTACATGCAAGAAATGAAATGTTGTGTTGCTCAGTTTCACAGAGGAGCAGAGAAAGAAAGAAATCTATTTTCCTTGCATACATTAAAAAAAAGAAAATAAATTTTCAGACCTGAAAATATTACCCACAGCAGTTTGCATTCATGCCAAAAAATACTCCCACATCAAACTCAGGTCTCAGGTTAAATACTAGGAACTTTATCATACATTTTTATGGAGGAATGCACCCTCCCCCTACCACCACCACTGTATTTTTTCTATATGAGTAGTATTGTAGCCTTTGTCTCCCTTTCCAGGCTGTGTAAAACATACTGTAATATCACCAGTTACCATATATTCCTTTTAATCCCCCTTGTAACCAGAAGAAATATGAGCAAGATAAGAGAAAATCTTTGTTTTAAGAAGTTTTAAATAGGTTAAAACACAGAAAAGCTCTTTGTCCCATGCCTATAAAAACTCTTCACTAGCTTATTCCTGAAGGGACTGGAAAGCAGACTGGATGACTTCTTTTAGCTAATGCTCTTTAGCAATGCTTTTTCTGACGTGACAGTCAGATTATGGCCTCTAATACAACATTACAATAATTCTGTGTTCTCATTTTAGCTGCTAGATCCAGAAAATGCATAGCTAATCATACTTTCCTGCCTTTAGTAGGATCTGTGTTTGTGGCTTTGTTTTGCCCAAAGACCACCAACAGACAAGACTGTATAGTCCCTTTCTTTGGAAAAAAACCAGTAAGTTAAAAGAAGAATGACCATCTCAATTTCGGGTATTATTTGTTTTGTTCCAGTTAAAACAAAATAATATAAATTACTCACAAGGAATAAACACGATTACTATAATCTCAGTTATCAAGCAGATCAAGGTCTAAATCATGAGGCTTTTAAAGGCCTCTTTACCTCAAAATTATGCTCTCAAGCATTTTCTGAAGTTTTTAATTCTTGTTTACTCACTGTTGCTTACCCTACCTTCTCAAAAGCTTGGAAAAAAGCACCCCCCACCTCAGCCAAGTCTGCCAATTTCAGATTTTTCTATTTGGCAAGCATTGATCTTTCTTTGTCTTTTTGAATGGTCCTAAAATTGACACTGCTGTTTTATTTGACAACAATGCACATTTCTATTTCCTGGTGTGCAGAAAGCCTTATTATACAAAAACACTTCTGATCAACAGCTTGACATTTGCCGAGTGGGCTGCGCAAATGAAAGGACGCCTTTTGCTCATTTGTCAATTGCAGCACAGAAAGGCCAAAAGAGGGAGCACACCACATTTTTGTGTCCTCCCATAAAAAACAATTAACTTTCCCAAATGTTTTTGTGTTGAATTATTTTAAAATAGTATAGCTAGAAAAGAATTTGATGGAAGTATCTTCCTGTGTTAAATGCAATTAAGTTTGCTGCAGCTCATCATTACAACCTACACATATACAAAGACAATACATTTAGTGGGCATCTGTAAAAATGTTCCTTCAACCAGGAAACCAGCAAGTGGTTTTCTACTTTAATAATTTTTCTAATGGTAAGCTAAGATGAAAACAAATATCTAAAGATGGTGTCAGCACTCCTGATTTTCTAGTACCATCTTTTTCCCTCAAGGGGAAAAATGTAGAATTTAAATTCTGCAATACACGAAATGTTAATCTTACATTTGGTTAAGTACAAAGAAAAAGCAGTGAAGCATTCAAAATCAAACATTTCAGTAATTAAACAAGAGAATCACGGCTCTGTTTCCTTTCTGACATTGTTTGTTTTTTATTAATACAGGGAGGATTTAGCACATCACGAAGATTAACTTTATATGAGAAACTGATGAAAAATCAATGGTTTTTTGAGGTTTATAATATCTTACAGTTAGTCTGCAATAAAACATTAAACAAATTTCAACAGTACATAATGGAAAAGTGTACGCTTAAACTAAGCTGGGATTTTCAAAATTATCTGAATCAGTTAGGTCTGAAAAGGCCAATTTTCTTTATAAATTTAATTTCCTATTTTCACAGTCATTTACCATACACTTTCAGTAGAAAGGTCATCCTTTATTTCTGCCACAAGTTCTGCAAAGATATATGATACCTCAAAGCTTAAACACTTTATTTTTAAAGATTTATGTATGTAATTTCCAATCATACAAATGGAAAGCTTTTTATTAAATATTCTAAGCTTTTTGTAAAAGATGCTAGATTTTAGAAGCTCCCCAGATTCACTGCAGATTAAATTTATTAATTTTATAAAATGTTGTAGTAGTTTTCTGATGTTAAGGTCTTTTTTAATCTTACTGTAACACTCTTGGACATTAAAATATTTCAGCAATCTATCTAAAGAAAAGTATTTTTTGTTGCCTCAAATTCTTTCACTTCTGTAGGAAGGTCAATACACAAATTGTTGAAAAATATCCAGTAAAACTACTTGCTTTGCATGCATGTGAAGGAAACCAAATGTAGACACTCTTCTAAGAGTTATTTAGAATGCCAACACGAAAAAAGTTAATGGCCAACAATATCATTCATAAAGAGAAGACTGCAGAACAATTTAGCTCATGTTCCACATAATCAGGATATTCATTAGTATTCTGACTACTGCCCTGAGCCCATTCACTGTCATCAGTCACTGAATATTTTGAAAGAGATTGTCCTGTGAAGCCAAGGGGGAAAGACTTCTTAAAAAGATGCTCTAGCCCCCATGATTTTCTTCATGGCTGCAAGAGTTGGCAACTGAACAATTGAACTGAAGGATGGTAATTCAGATTTTGTTTTGAATGTTTGCCCCCCAGTTTGGACTTGAATTAAATATCCTGTAAGTTATTAATAACAAAAAAAGGAATTAGGCTCTGTGAGATTACTCTGTACATTCTCTAGCTTGAATGTATTAGATATATGACAACATCAAATTTTTTTTCTTCCTATTATCCCAGTGAAAATTTTGTTGTTCCAGATGTCTTTCACTTGGGTGGCCATTACCTGAACTACCTGTATGATCATTAGGCCTAGTTTTTACAATAGGATTCTGAGAAGGCTAAATAATACCAATAGCAGTTGTTTACATAAAAATTTTGAAAAGCAGATTTACTTCATTTTTATTTACTAAAAATAATTTTGACATCAATTATCTCACTTGTTAAGCACATATGAAATCCACTGATTTTATCAATATATACTATAATGAGCATTGCAAGATAAAAAAAGCAATACATTAACTCAAGAGTACCTGATTAAAGCCATGTTGTCTATGTAACTGAGAAATTAACAAATCCACAAATTTAAAAGTGTTCAGCTAAAAGTAGAACAAAGATCTCTCTTCAAATTTAGGAAAGTTTCTGGCTGTTCTGCAATTTTTTAAAAGCATACTGTTTTGAAATTTTGGGACCCCAACAGAACGATACTATAGGAAGAAAAAAAATCTCTAAGGAAAAGGAAGTAAAAAATTAAAATATATTTATGACAGCCATGGTGGTCAAGCATATGTAAGCTATAGCCCAAATAAATTACTGGGAACAGTGGGAGAGAAAAAGAAGCTCTGATGATATTTCATTTAACTACCAGAAAGAGAATTCAAATAAACTAACACTAAAAATGAGCAAATAAAGATTCTGGATGAGGCTGTTTTTCGAGCACAAGTTCTTATATGTTTATACTGTTAATGGCTAGATACAGATTTCAATGTTGCTTAGGTGCCCTAGGCATTCTGTGCCAAATTGCTGTGTTTGAACTTGAATATTTCCTCTATGGAATAACACAGATGAACCATGACAGACTAATATATACAAAGAAGGATGTATTTAAAAATATATCCTCCAGACTTCTAAGGGCAAGTCTTCAAGGAATCCTTATTCTAATACTGTGTAAAACACTAATACTAATTTAACACTAATTTATTGAATCTGAAGGCTACTACTTGCATTTATTAAGGCCTACACAGGCACAGACATATAGCACCTAGGTTGAAATAAAACTTTCCTTTTATTTGAAATTCTAGATGTTGTTTTTTATAACTATTTAACACTTGAGATAAGATGCACTACAGTTTCACAAGAAAACTTTCAGCCACATAACTGATAAAGCTATTCCTTATATGCCTTTCCCATTTACAGGTAAGCTATCCACATTAAAAGGCTAGCCCTAGTACACTTGCTAATTAAACCTTGGGTGACACCAGAATGGTAAATTCTTGTAAATTAAAGTGTCATTTCAAAGACAAGAAATAGCGAAAATGTTGTGCCAGATTTGTAAAGGATTTCATTAGTTCTGTGCCTTCGTCTTTGTCTAAGAAAAAGACTGTCAATATAATCTGTAGCTCTTCTTTCATTAGGGAATCTTTGTGCTAGCAGAGCAAGACTGCATCTTTTGACAGGTCAGGGCTCTTGTCAATAAAATGGAACAGAGGATTAAAAAAACTTGGGAGTCTCTTACCAAAAGTACAGGCTATTTTCAGGCTTAAGTCCAATTAATGATAATGGGGAAGTACTGTTTAAATTCTCTGTGCATGAGTTCTACTAAAAGACACCCAGAAATATAAATACCTGGGTAAGAATGATCAAAAAGTTGCAGACTATTTCAGAGTTCATTAAGTGCAGGATAATGTGCTTCTTCATCTTCCAGCTTCTGTGAGAAACAGCTAAATAGGACCCAAAGCAGGGTAACTCTTAGCATATAAGCTTCAGATACAGCATGCTTCAGCGTGTATAGGATTTTAATTTCATGTATGCATTTTAGCAAAGTAATAACAGTAATAGCATTTTGAATCTGTACTTTATTTGTGAAAGAAAAAATTGTCTACATTTTGGGTATGTTAACAGTCTTTCATCATGTAAGTTTCTGATGTCTTTCTCTGAATTTGTTTAGTCTTTAAGTGGGAATTAAGTAACTGCACTGACAACTATAGAGAATCATCAGTTAGGGATGGGAAAGCTTTGCCTTTGCTTTTCTAGTTGGTGAAAAAAGAAAGGCAGCAAATGGTGTTATGGTACAAATTTTGTTATGAGACTGTCTAATAATAATTCAAATTCTTTTTTTCATGATTTTGGCATTTTACTATACAATGAAAATATGTATTTATGTGGTTTTATTTTATTAAGCATACTGACTCTTTAGACTCTTCTGCATGCATTAATGAGCACCATAATTGGCTATTGACCACAGTTAGCTCTTTCGCTAGAAGAATATTTGTGCTGAAACATAAAATCAGTTGGGAAGAATGGCAGAATTAGAGTACTGAGAAAGGGGAGGGAGAAAGTGCCTATATGGGTGAGCTGGGGTTGTGGTTTAAACCCAGGCTGCCACTGAGCATCTATTCACGCAGGCTCCACACCCTTTACATCCAGTGGAACAGAGATAAAGGACAAATAAAAGCAAGAAAACTTAGGGATCGAGATTAGTAATAATAAATAATATAAAAAATAGTAATAATAGATTATATTTATTCTTTAGTAAGTGAAGGATAAGTGGAAGAAGAGAAAAAAACCAAAAGAAGACAAAAGATGGGTAGGCACTCCCAGCTCCCATGGGTTGACTGATGCTGTCAGTTCCTGAGCAAAAGATGGCTAGCCCTGCTAAAATCCCCTCCTTTCCTTTTTTTACTGTTGACCACTACATTATAAAGTTTGGAATATCTTTTTGGTTATTTTGGATCATCTGCTCAGTTCCCTCACAAACTATTGTGCTCCCACAATCTACTCACTGTGGGGACAGAGTAAGAGACAGAGAAATCCTTGATGCTGTGCAAATGCTGTTCAGCAAAAGCTAGAAAATTAATGTATTATCAGTACTAGTTAAGTTAAAAATTCTAGCATGTAAGAGATGCTCTGAAATAAAACTGACTCTGTCACACTCAGGCCAAATACGGCTAGGGAGTTTATATTATAGGCCCTTTAAAAATTAACTCATTTTCTGAAAGCCCCAGATACAAGAATCATAGAATTATGGAGGAACCAGAGGTTTTTGTGTTTTCTTTTTCACCCCTACTATATATGTCTATGGGTATTAGAAAACAGCAGCAGTAAAAAAAAAAAAAAAAAAAAAAAACACACCATAATGGCATTTACTTAACCATGGTATTTAGTAATATTCGTATTAGTAAAAAACATATATATGCCAACATTAGAAGGCAAGACAAAAGAAACTAAGATTATACATTTCAAAAAGTTTCATGAGTAGTTTTAAGTTAGCTTCTTGGTGTTTTGATGCATGTCTCATGATCCTCAAATTTTTGAGTATAACTTGAAGAGTTTGGCTCTCAAAGAAATTGGGAAAAAATGCTGTATTGAGTTTACCTCAAATTGTCAACATTTAAATAGCCCCACTAGAATGCAACAAGGCTGCTTGGGAATATTTTTCGATGTGCTGTATGGCATTGCCTTCCAGTAAAATAATCAGGAAACTGAAATTTAGACCTTTCTATATTACAGTATTTTGGAACTTTAAGAATCAGCCAGATGCAGCTTTCAGAAGCTGACATGAAAACTGTTAAATCTAACTTAGATGTTTTAGAAGCATAAAACAGAAATCAGCAGTATGATCAGACTTACTATTGCCACCATCGTAGCACTAATCCTTATTTTTATTTACATATGCTAATGTATAGAGACATGCAATTTCAGTGAGGGTATGCTCTGCAGGTAAAAATCTACACAGAAATTAGAACTCGAACACCTTTTACATAAATTTTCCATCTTTTCTTTTTCATTTTTATTTGTAAAGATGACAGTGACTCAAAGGTTGATTTGCTTTAAAATAAAACTTTTCAGCAATACGGAATATTAATTAGGCCTATAAAAATCTACTTCAGAAAAAAAAAGAGAGGGGAAACATAATACATAAATCACTATATCTCAGTAATTTAAAGGTCTCTGTGATCACAGTTGCACCTTATCTGTGCATACTTTTTAGAGGCACAGGGTCATTTTTCAGATATATCACTGAACTAATAAAAGAAGAACTTTGTTCCAAGCAAGATGGGATACCTTTAAATTTTATTATTAATATTCTCAGTAATAGTGAAACAAAATGCACGTGCTTCCATGATCTGTTGACTCTCCAAAAGCTTTTATGAATCTTAGGGCTTCATATTATTTTTCAGAGTCAGGTAATCACTATAACATTACCATACTTTGGAAAATGCATACATGTAATGTCTGCATAAGATTTAATCGTCTAAATGGCTTATTAACTCCCATCTCCAGCTGAGGCACATTTATGTTTTGAAATAAATAATGATAATTCTTGCTTATTCTACTGCTAATAGAAGATTTTTCTCTGCCATGCTGTGGAAAGAAGCACTGCATATAATACAGAAAAGTAAACACCAACATTAATGAAATGCCCTTTATCTACTTATTGAGCAAACTGAATCACTATTAACTTTTTTACTTTTCTTATGGTTAATATGTCATTGGGGCATTTTTAAACCGTCCTCGATAGTCAGCATGTTAGAGATATGTCTCTGTATACCTCTATTGTAACTATGTTTCCAGGACAGTTCAAATGAGGAAAATTGTTACTGACCATCATTTCAGATTTAAACTGAGTATGATTCAAGAAGGACACTCCAGATCATGAACCTCTAACACTTTGTGTATCTGCAGAAAAGAGAAGCCCAACAGAAAATATACTATGTCTATATCTCAGAGTACTAATCCCATTTACAAGAAAGTTTAACTAGATTAACAGCCTATATAAAAGTTCATGTAATTCTGTCTTTTAACAGTAAAAATTCCAGAGTTAGGACTTTATATTTCCATTGTTTACTGAGTCATGATTTTGCTACACAAATTTCACACTTCATGTTTTTAATCTATGATGATATGAGGCATTAACATAATAGGCAGCAGAACTTTGTTGTTGAACTGATGCATGCATCCATGCTCCTCTGCTTTCCAGATCCTGTGCTATGGAAGCCCTACTCCTGGATTGTTCCACTGGTTCTGTTGTCGTGTCTTGTCAGGGAAATGGTGAATTGAGCTATCCACAACATTGACTAGGGGTTAGTGCATTTGGAGGCTATCATAAAAGCCTACTTTTTTGGCAGTTTTAACACACGTTTTTCCCAGCACTGGTGTTCTCAAGCTGGGCCTTGTACCAGGAGATATGTCCATGAAACTCTAGATCTGTAAGTCCAGGCACATTTTCTAAGGTACTGGGTTAGAAGAGACTCTTGAGTGTTCCATATGAGCCTCTTCTGCATGCCCAGGTGCCATCAGAAAATTGGCGGTGGGAGGGGTGGGGTGTGGGAGAGGTGGTTAGAGGGAGGTGGTGTGTGTATAATGCTTTTTCTAACAGCACAGTCTTAGATGGGAGGAGGAAGAAGGAAATTATTTGGTGGATTGGCAGTAGGGTAGTGTGACTGCTGGGACAGATTACTGTCCTGCTCTAAATGAACATATGCACTGGACAGTCTGTATGTACTGAAGTGCAAAGAGGCAGCATTCAAAAGCAAACTGTCTTCCTTCCAAGTTTTTCTGCTGAAGGGAGTCCCTTCACTACCCAACCTAAAATACAAGCTAATATCCTGGAAGCAGACAGAAACAGAGAAATTTTCAATGCAAAGATAATTTGATGTAACCGATTAGGCAGATTCAATGTTTTTTCAGTGATTCTGAAAAAAAAGAACATCAGGGAAAAATAAGAGATCTCCGTGTCTGTGGCAGAACTATATGCAGAAAGTAATGTGAACATTGCAATCATTGCAAAGTCAGTTCTTACTCCTTCAAAACATCCCATTTTCTGATTTTATTTAATTAAACATTAGCAACTCAAATGGAAGACACAGAAAACAGTCAAAATATATATTTCGTATATGCAAACTGTAGTAGTCCAAAAGAGACAGATGTAAGCCCTACCCATTACCTCATGTGGTTTATTCTCTAGGTCAGACAAGTGGAAAAGTCTGTAACTTCATACATTATGAGCCATCTAATATTAAGATACTTACAGCTGAAAAGCAGTAGTACTTGGAGTTATGAAGTCACTACCCTTTTTGCTTTTATTTCATAGTTTTTGCTTATTTCTGTGAAAAGACACAGTATGTCTTGATAGGTATGACATCGTATGATCCCTACAAACAACGTGTGTTATGGCTATGTGTCGTGGTTTGACACTGGCCCAACACCAGGCACCCACAAGAGTCGTTCGCTCACCCTCCTCTGCTAAAGCTGGGCAGAGGAGAGGGGGATAGAAGAGTTAACAAAGGCTTCATGAGTGACATAAGGACCGAGAGAAACACTTCAAGGGCATAACAGGCTCTACATAAGCTGGAAAGTGAATTTTATTACTAACAGAATCTGAGGAGGATAATGAGAAGTAAAATAAGCCCTTAAAATACCTATTTTTTTCCCCCAGCCCCTCCCTCTTTCCCACCAACAGCTCACAAAGAAGGGGGTGCTGGTCAGTTCATCACTGGAGATTTTCTGCTACTGCTCAGGGAGAGAAGTCCTTCCCCTGGGAGACTGTGGGGTCCTTCCCACGGAAGACAGATCTCCATGAACCTCCCCAGTGTGGGTCCAGTCTCACGAGCAGCAACCCTACTGCACCTGCTGCAGCATGAATTCCCCCCATGGGCAGACAGCTCTCCCAGAACTGCTGTGATATGGGTCTCTCTTTCCATAGGGTGCAGTCCTCCAAGGACAGGCCTGGAAGCAGGGTTCCCTCCCTCCATCAGGTCTCCCACTGGATCACAGCCTCCTCTAGGCATCCACCTGCCCAGCCATGGGCACCCTATAGGTTGTGGGTGGATCTCTGCATCCCCCGTGGATCCCCACAGGCTGCAGGGCCACGCCTTCCCTCATCATAGGCATCAGGGGAATCTCTGCCCTGGTGCCTGGAGCACGTGCTCCTCCTCTTTCTCCACTGACCTTGGTGTCTGCAGAGCTGTTACTCTCACATTCTCACTCCTCTGTTTTGGGTACACCTGCTTTTGCACAGCAGCATTTTTCCCCTTCTCAAATCCTTTATTTCCACAGCACTATCAACGTCTTTGATGGGCTCAGCCATGGTCAGCAGCAAGTCCATCTTGGAGACAGCTGGCACCGACTTTATTGCATATGGAGAATATTTCTAGCCTTGTATGTGCACCACTACCAAAATCCTGCCACACCAGCACTCTATGGAACGTTTGAAATATAGAGTATATGTGCAATATAATTAGATTTCACATAAAAATCTTAGCATCTCCAAGTGAACACTCAACCTTTTATTCTGTCGACCTCTCAATTTATTGTCTGAAATCATTATGTGTCGCATATCACTTAAAAATTTTCAAAATGTCATCTTTATCTACAATGTAACAAACTTAACTATTATCTAGTCAGTGATCTTCATTTTACTGAAGCTTGGTAAGGACTAAAATTTTCCACACTTTGCAGGATTTTTTGTGTAAGTATTCATCATACTCTAGGTCTGTAGAATTTAAGCAAGATTATTTTCTTTACACTTTACAGTACAATCCTACAGGCCTTTCAAATTGGTCATAGCACGTCTCAAAGCAAATTTTGTTGCTTTTAACATGGCTCCTCATAATAGTAAAAGCTTGCAGACTTGAGTCCTTAGCTTGTATTTTCATTTTTCTGGGTCTTGAACTGTGAAAACAAACTGTAGACAATCTGGTTAGGTAACAGCATCAACACATGTAATGTGAACTATCAGTCAGACTGCTTAAAGTTAGTAAATGCAAGGTAAAAAATACATTTCCGATAACAGATACCTAAGATTGGTATGGCAGGGGAAATAGTAGTTTAAATAGCACTTAGAGCTAAACTGAGGAATAGCCATATAGAAATACAACACTCATTGAAGTGAAAAAATGCATAAATATTAGTGTAAGGAGGTCTTTAGCAGGTACACCACCAACCACACCTCATGACAAGAAAGATCAGTGGCAGGTATGTCACATGTTGCCTTTGGAGGAAGATCACCAGGAAGACTGAATTTGACCTGAGATTCGTGGCTGCAGGGAACAGGGCTGGTGGTGATGGGGGTTGTAAGGGAATTCAGAGCTAAGGAAGGAGCAGGACTTAAGGTACAGGAATGTTACCTGCTACAAGGATGCTACAAGTATCATCCTTATTCCCTATTCCATTCTACTAAAATGGGGGTAATATATTTGCACATTTTCTTGTATCACATCAATGATATGTGTTGTTTAAAAACAAGGAGAAAAAGCCATGTGAATTTTTCCCTCTTCACATATTTTATTTCAATAAATACCCAATACTCTCATTTACACTAAAACCAACAGACCAAAGTTTGAAACTAACAGTCAAAAAATATTAATTGAAAACATACGATTTTGAAAGTTAAAATTTGACCGTGTACACATGTAAAGAGCAGAGCATAGACCCCTTGGCAGCAGTATTAAATAATACTTCTGTGTTGAACTTGCTTGTCAGCACCTACAAACTTGTCAGAACAACAGTCCAAGCAACTACTAAAACATCAAAACCTAAATCCAGCATATGTGTATTTTTAACTATAGCAATTTTATTTGCTTACAATTAATATATGATCTATCTATATTCATAACATTAGGGCAAAATATTTGTAATACTGTACAAGAACAGTATTAACAGCCAGGATCTATTTAGTGTGGTTTAAATGTAAACACACTATTAGTTGTATTAAGTATGGGTTTGGAGGCAAATATGAAAGTTCAGTATTCTCCCATGGATTTGTTTTTGCTCAGGATAGAGCATTTTGTAAATGTTACTAAGCCTCTTCCCTTGTGTAAGTATATTGATTGCATATGTGTAGCTCTTTATCTCTTTTGCAAATAAATCTCATGTACTGCAGATATAGGAAATGCAAAAGACCATCTGGGCATCATTGACCCACTCTTCTCAAATCTGGCAGACAGTTTAGCATACAGTTTATTTATTTCAGGGTATATACAGCCCTACCCTGACACCTCAGAAAATATACTCAGGGGAATTCTGTATTTTTTAGTATGTCGGTACAGAATTTCATTACAATTGTTTTCCTGAATGAGCTGATTTATCCAAGCTTGAGTTTTTCACCTTTGGATTTTCAAAGGCTCACAAAAAAACCCTCAACAATAGAGGTGTTTGGTGTTAGAAGCTTGAAACTGGAGACAGACGAAAAATTAATACTTAATACCCTGTACAATCAATCATTTGGTGTGGGAGGAAATGTGATTACATTTGTATTACATGACTGTATTTGGATTTAGCCTAAATGTATACAAGTTTCTGCATTTGCTAAAGGACCAGAAAGAAGTAGAAAGATAATTTAGCTATGTTGATGTCTCCCATATTTTTTAACCTGATGCTTTGGTTCTCTAGGTTACAAGTATTTTTAGACAAAATTACTGATACTAACTTCCTACTCAAAATCAGATAAAATTTTGACAGTGTTAAGGAAAATCTAAATTAAAGCATATTCTACTGGATGTGTTTCACTTGGAAGAAACTTAAAAATAGTCCTCAGCCACAAAGTGTTTCAAACTGTCTGAATGTTCTTTTTGTTTAAATGGAAACAAAAGGAAAGTCTGAACGTACACTAAATAATTCTGAAATAGTACAAATAATTTGTGAAAAATGCTATGCTAAATTTACTATGTGTAAAATTGCTATAAGTAATAAAACATAATTATCTCCAGAACAAGATAACTATTCTATTCTTACATATGATTATCACACTGCTAGTTCACTGTCAGAAATATGCCAAGCAGAAAAGTAATAAGACTGGGACACATTTTTCTTTATGACCTCACTGTTTAAAACACTCTGCTTTTGGCAGAGAAATCCTTTCTGTCCATAACAGTAAGTTGAAAATTCCACCAAGACAGAGGGAGGCTGAAGTCAGTGAATCTGGCTTTTGCACAGTGCAATGAGAAATGTCAGGTCTCTTCTCAACACTAAATCTAGGAAGACTCTCAGGTTGGTTTATTTTATATTGATACCTGCCTTATTCAAGTTCTGTCTGGTACAGCTCCGTTTTGTAGAATAAATTGGCCTAAATGCTGAGATACTGTGGTAATATCACAGTACCAGAAGAGGGAATAGAGTCATGATAGGACTTGTTTAACTCAGAGTGGGACAAATAGCTTATCCTAGTTTGTCAGTACTGCTGCTATCATGATAATTTTCACCAGAAGTGTTTTCTCTGCAAAGAGCAAAGAACTTGGTCTTAACATTTCTTGGAAATACAGTCCACTTACATATGGTTGTTAACTTTAAGAATTAAGTGTGATGAAAAAGTGAAACTCAATTGTCAGGATCACAACTGGTATAGGAATATTAGCTCTGGATAGTATGAAATTCACTTCTCCTAGCTGACTGGAAGTCCTGGATTTGGGTGGGATAGAATCACTTTCTTCTCAGCAGCTGTTATAGTGCTGTGTTTTGGATTCAGAATGAGAACAGTGTTGTTAACACAGTGATGTTTTAGGGGTTTTTAAAGTCATGTTTAATCCAAATCAAGGAATTTTCCTTGTGTCATGCTCTGCCAGTGGGGAGGCGAGCAAAAGAAACTGGGAGGGAGCATAGCTGGGACAGGTGACCAAAAGAATATTCCACATTATAGAATGTCATGCCCAGTATATAAACTGGGAGCAGTTACTTGGAGGAGTCTGATCTGGGTTTGGGAACTGGGGTTTGGGAATGGGGGTTATGGTGTGGGTGAGTAGGTGATGAGCAATTGTAGTGTTTGTCCCTTATTATTATCATCATCAATATTATTATTTACCATTAATACTGTATTTTACTTCAGTTTCAATTATTAAATTGTTCTTATTTCAATGCAAGAGTTTTATTTTGATTCTCCTCCTCATTCCACCGAGGTGCGAGAAGAGGGAAAGAGTGGGGGTTGAGTGAGCTGGGCTTAAAATCATGACAGCTTGAATAGCCAGACTTTTCTGTGTATATCTGTTTTCTTTTACACATTTAATCCTCTCTCCCTGAACATCATGCAAAGTATCTTGTTTTCTGGTAAGGGAGATTCTGTTTTGGCCTAATTGTATTCCTTTACGATATTGTGAGAGTCACAAATAACAGATTGACCAGAAAAAAAGAAATGCAGTAAGTTAAGAATGAAATCTGACATAAATTTACTTTTATTTTGCTGTTAGAAATTAAGAGCAACAATCTCAGTCACATTTTATCTATATTAATCTAAAAGATCACCCATGTAGACATTTTTAACTTTGCAAACAGAATTTCCTCTCACTTAGGATTCTTCCTAGGAGGAGGAATAGTGTGAAATAGTGAATAGAAAAATAGTGTGAAGAAGTTGTAAAAGAACAGATTTTTTTCCCAGAGATTTTTATTGTTTTAGTAGCTCTATTGGTTTTGCAGTAATAAAACTTCAACATATTAATTTTTTTATTACACACAAATTTAATAGCATAAGGTTAATACTAGAGCACAGGTTTCAGAGCATTCATACCTCAGATGGTTTTCATTCTTATTTGGTAAGAGATACTTATAAAACACACCTTTTTTTTTGAGACGAACAAGAGGAAAATAATTTCGATAATTATGGTCAAAATACAACCCACGTCATGATTGAAAACCCTGACAGTGTCACATTTTTGATCATTAAATCACAGCATTTTATAACCTTTGGGAAGCCTGAAAACTTTGTAGTCTTATTCAGTGTTGCTTTGCACACACCACAGCTGCAGAAATCCTGTGTAGGGGAGGTAGAATACTTTCCTTCACAGTCATAGTGCTTGAAGTCTTCTGATTTGGCTTGTCCTTTTACAAGGACACTTTTTTACAACATGCAGAAGAGGAAGTGTTGGCCTTTTAGATGTTATTTACTCAGTTAAAAAATAACTTAAAGTAAACAAGTCAAAATATATTGTCTGTCCCTCATCAAAGACAAAAAACCACTCCTGAGTACCTCTATAAAGACAATAGAGAAAACTGTGCTTTTAATGCAAGGTATCATTTAACTTGATGATCAGGGCACACAGATCAGGGACTCACAGAATGGTCTGGGCTGGAAGGGACCTTAACGATCTCTTAAAGATTCCTTTATTCTAGCTCCCCTGCCATGGACAGAAAACCTTCCACTAGACCAGGTTGCTCAGAGCCACAACCAACCTAGCCTTAGACACCTCCAGGGATGCAGTATGCACAACTTCTCTGTTCCAAAAACCTGTTCCAGTGCCTCACCACCCTCACAGTAAAGCATTTCCTGCTAGTGTCTAATATTAACATATACTCTTTCAGTTTAAAGTGATTCCCTTTTAATCCTATCACTACAAGTCTTTGTGATAAGTCCCTCTCCAGCTTGTAGCTGCTTCAGATGCTGGAAAGTGTTCTAAAGTCTCCCAGGAATCTTTTCTTTCTAAGGCTGAAAACCCCCTGAGATCCATCAGCCTGTATTAATGGGAGAGGTGCTTGTGCCCTCTGATCATCTTTGTAGCTCTACTCTGAACTTACTCCAACAGGTGTACATCTTTCTTCTGTTGGTGCCCCCATGGCTGGAAGCAGTGTCCTAGGTGGGATCTCTGTCTTCTTTTTGGCTTTCTTGAACAATAGGCAAATTTACGAGAGATGTGATTCCACACTAAGCACAAAAGAAAACTTTGGAGGAAGCTGACACTGAGGACAGTGCTTATTCTGCTGAGGATATCCATTCACTGGTTGGTTTTGAGTCCATAAAGAAAAAAGAATGTTTAATTTCTGTAGGTATTTATCTCAATGTGAGGACTCCCAAGGTACAACGATGACACTGAGAAGAGCAAGCAGACCCTGCTTATCAGCTGAAGAGAGAAAGCAAGTACTGGAAACAAATTCACCACTCCAAAAAAAAGAAATCTGTGGAAGAATATCACATGTCTCTTCCTCTGTGAGAGATTTTAATAGTTGCTCTCATAATGTCTCAGCAAATGAAAGGAAGGAAGTAAGTTTAGGATTGCCTCCTAAGGCCTTCTTGAGAAAGTATGACATATGGGCATTCTGAGATCTGGCCACAGACAACAGTCCCCTGCAAGATCTAGGCAGCATTTCAATTTCCAGGGCAGCCCACTGAGCTGGCGGAGGGCTCTGCACTGAAATTCTTAGATAGGCCTTGCAGAATGCCTCCTTTTCAAAAATCTGTTGTCTGTTTCATTTGAGATTCAACACAGTAACAAGCAGCTCACTCATTATTTCAGGGGAATTTAGCCAGGATGTTTAATTAATACGATTCCTTTAGGGAACAATAATGGAATGTTTTTATCCCTTGAAACACTGTATTAAATATATTGCCTTTGCTAGATGATAAAATGAGTTAGTCAGCCTGGAATGACTTGCTGTTAAACTAGAAAAATGCCCAGTGCTTAAAAAAGTAAAATATAAATATTATTTTTAAAAAGTGATGAAATGAAGCAAGATGCATAAAATGAAATGCAAGAAATCAGACTGTAAAATATTCTGGTTCCTCTACCATTTTCTGATTGAAATTAATGTGTCATTTTCTCATCAGTTCATTTTCCTAAAAGACAATATTATGTATTGCATAGAGATGACTCAGGTCTGAGCCCCAGCTGGAGGGTCAAGTGCCTGGGTCAGAATCCAGGCCCTGGCAATTCTTACTGAGGTTTCTGTTTCAGTGAGATTCCCTCTGGATTTTGTTATTTTGGGTTTTTTTTTCAGGGATTTGGTCCTATCTTTTGAGACAGATGAAGTAAACTTGAAGGAAGAGAACTTTCTTTGATATGGGATTTGGATGACAAAGCTATTATTTGTCTCATCTTGTGTGTCTCAACTCTTGTAAATGTATGTTTGTTAACTGAAAATATTCTTTCCTTAAAAGAAGACTTTTATTTAAAAATTTAAATAAAAGGGTTGACTTATTTATATGAGCACCTTAAAGGAATATTGTAAAAATAACCACTCAATAAGTGAGCTAAAAAAAGACACAAAATTTGTCTGGAGTGAAGAGGTTAAAGATGTAGTTTGCTGCAGTCATTAAGATGTTCAGTGTTTCATATGGTTTCACTCGTAGCTTTATTAGGTGGGGACAGACATGTTTGGAATGGGCTATCATGATTTTTTGCTTTGGTTTTGTGTATTCCTTCTTCTTCATTTTCTTAACTATCTCACTTTTTATACCACTGAGAAAACACAAATTTAGTAACTGTTTTTCTTTCTATAGTTCTATTTTAGTATAAAATACTGTAACAAAATCATATTATCTGGAAACATTTTCATCTCACACTTTACCTTTTTTTTCTAGTCAGCTATCCAGTTATCTGGTCTTCTGATTTTCTTAATCCCTCACAACATATTTCTGAACTTTCCTGAAGGTGTTTCTTCTTAAGTTTATTCAGTCTTAGGCCTATTCTCTCATTAAAATCTTCATCTTAAAATGAAGGAGACTGGATTAATATAAAAAATGAATTAACTTTCACTTTAGTTTCTTCTATCTCAAAGAGCACAATTTTTAAAAAAAATTTCATTCCTCTCAGAAAATGGAGATATTTTTTGTTCTCTGATGGTGATAGCAATGAGTAAAAAAACCTACAGTTATATGTATATGTATATGTAACCCTGTAGAGTTACACAGAATTTCCTAGTTCAGCATCTCTAAATCACATATTCCTTAGGCTAAGGTCTCTGAGCAAGTATCTAGTAGATCTTCCAAGTTTTGTTCACATTTAGGCAATCTGGGCCAAGATTTTTCAAATTTGGGCTTTACCTTATTCCTTAAGTAGAACTAAACTTATGCCATTAGAAACTGGAAAAAAAAAACAAAAATAAATTTCCCTAATAGACCACATGCCATGTCTCTGGTCACCAGGACCAAGGCACATTTAAATAACTGAGAAGAGAAAAAAAACTTTGAGAAGAAACAGTCTAGATCAATTCTTGTAACATATCTTTACCTTCACTCCTTTATTAATGTACATCCAGTTGCTTCCTTGTAATGTTCAGCCTTACTTTCCTTATTTTGAGAATGGCTTATAAAGTCACCTTGAAGAATACCACTTTACTCCATTTTCAGATGGCAGAAAAGTGCCTAATAGAAGGTCAGAAAAGCAAAGAGTCCTCCTGAATGGTTCCTGAAGCAATAAAAAGAGAGCAACAGTTGACCATCATGTCATTTTTGTGTGACTGCTTCAATAGTGGCCTCTATCCACTGTTCTGCAAAATCTCTTGTAAAGGGATCTTGATTAACTTAATGAGTGAAGGAGGGGTCACAGCTGTGCCTTATATCCCCTTAGCACTCTTCTAGAAGGTAGCAGCAAATGAAGATTTGACTCCTATGCTCTTTTCCATGGAGTGTTTTTATCTCCTATTAAGTAGAATTTTTCTGCTACCTTTTTTGTCTAGATTATATATCACATGAACAGTAGTTCCTACAGAAAGCAGTACTAACCAGAAGTGACAGCCTTGTGCTGTCCCATGCCAACACAAATTGTGCACTTTCAAAGAGCTGTGGAAATGTGAATGCATATCACTGTTACAACAACACATGTTACCAAGGCTAAATTTCCAAGGCACCTGCCTGAACTCAGTATTTCTTAGTACCCCTTGCTTTTTCTCATGAATTCTATTGCCAAAATTGAGTTGTAGTCATATTTGGGAGCAGATGGTCAAACCCACTGCTGTGTCCAAGTAGGCTGGTGGGCATAGTTATCTGATGTGTTTAGAGATATGATAGCAAGCCAAGCATCTCTCTTTACTCACCACCTAGGGATACACTCTCAAGTAAAGAGAGATCCCCCTCTGAGAAGAGTAGCTGCCAGATTTCAAAACATTTGCTGAATGTTTTCAGAATTGTATTTGTCCCTGGAAATAATACTGTTTAATAGCCACATTTTCACAGCTACTTTTTAAAGTGAATTCGTAAACAGATGCTAAGTGTAAATATGTAAGCTTCACATCAGAACCATGTTGTATTTTGAATATTTACATGTTTTGCTTAAGAAGAGACTGCAACCCATGTTCCATGATGTAATTGGACATCTGCTTGCTAGGCCAACTGACTCAATTAATTCTAAAGGTTGTTCTTGGTAGGGAAGAGGAAACTACCATTGGTGATTTCCTGATGAACTTATCCAAGTGGGTATTCCCAATTTCTGTCTAACATAAGGCTAAAATAAAATTTCATTTTCTAAAACATGGTTCATTATTTTTGCAATGCTTTGAAGACTCATAAATGCTGCCATCTCCCAGTCTAATTAATTCAGACTAGAATGTTTGATATCAACTTGTCCAGTCAATGAGATAAATGGCATTTACCTATTTTTATCTATGGAAATTGTGCACCATAAAATGCTAAACCTTATGTTTATTTCTCAATGTGCAATTCTGTTGTTCAAAACTGTACACTCTGAGTTTGAAAAACCTAGCTCAGTACCACAGAACAAAGTCTTGCTATGCAAGTGTCACTCTGTAAATGCTCCCTGAAAATACATTTCCTTTGAAGAAATGGTGATTTCAATTAATCAGATATGGTGATGTTGAGAAGGAATTTAGCTACAAAGAAATTTCTTAAGGTTTTAAAATCAAATCTGATTATCAGTATTATCAGACAGCTTAGTACTGAAATGTTTTCTTCTAAAAACCAGCTTTATCTAAGACTGTCTAAGGTAAGATCAGGCCACAGCTGGAAGTGATATAATCAATTAAATGGATTAAAGCTACTTTAGAGGTCCATTCACAATACATGGAAAACCCATTGATTGCAATTAGATTTAGAATTAGTCAGCAAATTTTGATTAACATTAGAAGACAGCTAAGTGTACCCACCTCTTTGCAGGTCAGCAAGGAGCACTTGAAGAAAGCTCTCGTAACGAGGCTGATGACTCAGCACAGGACAGTCTGTAGATCCATGCCACTGCTATGGGCCCTCATAACAGAGAGCACTGAAAATCAGTTTCAGTTCATGAAAGAAGCAGCTGCTTGTGGAAGTTACATTCTACGTGCAGCTTTTCAAAAGCAAAAATTGTCATGAATATGCAATAGCCCACTTTGGCTTTCAGCCCAATCTCACCACACATGACGAAACTACATGGAAAAGAGTATGGTACAGTCTTCAGTACCAAGTCACACACTTTGCTTTTCTTGTGGTCTATCAGAGCATGGTTTGCAAAGTTCCAGAGCGAATTAAACTATATTAACATGGGTAATTATCATAATCAGATTTGCAATATTATTTATATATAAATATGTGTGGTATTAGTGACTTCTGGTAACTGAGAAGCACCACTGGTATTATTGTCACACAATACAAAGAAGTTATTTGAGTATTATGTGGGCTGCTTTGTAATGTGTAATATCAACTATAAGCTATACATGAAACACTTCCATGAATTCTACAGAAGGAATATCCAGATCCAAGCAAGATTCAGACCAGGTTTTGCTAGAAAATCTTGGTGCTGAGACCTCTACACCTACATGATTTAGTGGAAAACCTCTACAAATTTCCCAGTGTAGCTCATCTTCTTTCAAAAATATGCAAGTAGAACAGGAAATTCATTATATGACAACATTTGTTAAAGGAGTTGTATTTTGGAAGAAGAAAGAAAAGTTCCAAGTTGAAGACCTTACTTAAATCTTTGGTTTTGTACATAGGGTTGAGTGTGAAAGAGTTGTACTGAAATATATGGGTTCAGGTTTCATTTGGCATGTAAGAGACATATGCTTCCTACAACAACTAAATACAGTCCTCTGATACAGGGTTTCCAAACTTGTTTAGAGAGACATTAGCTATTTTTCATTCAGCTAGGAATTGTTTTGTCAACAGTTCTACCCAAGGACCGAAAGCATTGGAAGCACAAATAGGTGTAGTTCTATGATTATTAGGGAAAAACAATTATGGCTTGTTTTGTCAAAATCTGTATCATTTTCCTTACAGATAGTAACACACTGGAGGCCAGAATATTTTATATAGCATCTTCAGTTTTATTTCTGGATTCCAATTTGTTTGTTCTTGTAGTAAAAACTCTTGGATGCAGAAGTCATGTTGGTAATTTAACAAGAGCTGGAAATTAAACTCCAAATAAACTCCACTCAGTTTCCCCTCATCCCCTCTAGTAAGAAAGGGACTATACATTGAGATAAAAATTCATTGAAAGCAAACAGCAATGGAGTAAGAAATGCACAGTAACAGCAGCAATATAAATAACAAAAGCATACAATAAAATGTGTTTTAAACATAAGAGGTGTCCACCCCCTCATCTTAGTTCCATGCAGATGCTGGGACAAAGGCAAGATGGCAGCTGCTCCCATGCCCAGTATTACATGTCTTTCCCAGAGAAAGACAAGGTGACAGGGTCCCTTGCAGCTGGCTCTCCCTACCCCCAAGCCCAAGACAATGGAAAACAATGATAGACGAACCTCCAAAAGCAACACTGTCAGTGTCACACCATGCTGCCTCTTTCTGAACCACTCCACTCCACTGGGGCTTGGTTCCAGTGGTATTGCTAATTTTGACTGCTCCCTTCTGCTGGGGCTTGGGCTTAGCTCATGCTTTGCTCCTCTCGCCTCATTTGCTGCTGCTTTTCCTGTGGCTACTTCCAGTTCACTCTTTTTCCTCAAAGTGGCTTTTCTTGAAGCTGTGTCCCGACTGTGTTTGCTGCATCTCAGAGCTGTGTCTCAGAGGAACAGGAAAGGATGGGAGGCAGAAGCAGAGCGACAGAAGTCTCCAGTGCTGGTCCCACGAACCCACAGTGTTACCACAGAAGGCACCTTGTCCCAAACACAAAGGGAACAAAATGGCACATTTCTTGTGTGTATTCACCATTTTCTTCTCCCCAAAATCCCACCCCCAGAGATGATGTGGGGGGTATAGAATAGCAGCCTAACCACACTCACATGGCTATAAGCTGTGCCCCATCTCTGCAACCAGAACACCATGGGACAGACTGTAATTTGTTATCAGAAAATGGGGAATTTGCTCTTTGATCTGCTCTAGTCATTTTATTTCTTTTAGTTAAAATAGCAAGACAAAAAGTCAAGTTTTGGCTTGGTTATTTTATTGTATTTCTTTCCAGAGGGATAATATATTTTTAATAAATATTTCACGTAATTGCTTAGGTTGGAAAATAATTCTAAGATCATTGATTCCAGCTGACACAAAACTACAAAGCCCACCACTAAACCATGTCTTTAAGTGCCACATCTACACATCTTTTAAGTACCTTGTGGGATGGCAACTCAATCACTTCTCTGGCCAGCCTGTTTCAGTGCTTCAACATCTTTCGATGAAGAAATTACTCCTGATATCAAATCTAAGCCTTCTCTGGCAGAACTTGAGGCCATTTACTTTTCCCATGAACTTATAAAACATTTTCTCTGATGCACAACGTCTTCCATCTTCTTGTTTGTTGCTTATGCTGAGTGTGTTGGTGTATATGAATTTTAGTTGGGGTGCTGATCCCCAGCTTTTCTGGGGAAAGAAGCTCTCATTTTTTATGTAACCTTTCATCTTTTGAATAGTTTCTAGTATCAAGTTTGAATGTTTTCCCTCCTTTTTTAGTAAAATGGCAGAAGATAGTTTATGAGTTTTCCAGTAGCCTAAAACACAATAACATTTCCTGGAAAGCCAGCAGCATATTGGCTAAGTCTAGCAACTCAGCAATGAGCAATCTCGTTATGAGTAATTTTGCCATGAGCAACATATACCTTTTCATTTAGAAAATGGCAATAATTTCCATGTACAGTAAAAAGAACTGGCCTTCCATGCCTACAAATACAGCAAATATGTGCAGCTTTTTTTAAGAGTAAAAAGACTGAAGTGGGAATTGCCTTGCTGTAGTTGTGAGACAAACAGATAATTATAGTGAAAAAACATGTTATGACTAAACATCAAGTGTTGTTGATCTCATTCTGTTGCAGCTGTTTTTTTCTGAATATATTTGGTTGATACTAAAATGCATTTGTTATTGAGAACATTATTTTTCAATTAATAGAAAAAATTAAGGTCTCAATGATTAGAAAAAAAAAGATAATTCATTCTGCAACAAAGAGTTCGGCCTCCAGGTATCTAAGAAGTCACTTTATTCTCTGTGCCTGTTTTTTTTAATGAAGCAGGTACATCTTAAACTGAGAATTACTGCAGTAGATCATTACATTTCTGAAAAATATTTTAAATTATTGCTGCCATAAAATATTCAATTCCACTTTCACCCCTCACCAAATGGTACCTTATCAGACAGGTTTTGATAAAAGGCTATGCTATTTCTCCTTTAAACACTGGTGATATCTATATTACCTGCCTCTGGCAATGCTCTGAGAGATGATTATTAATGCTTACAAAATAAACCATTACAGCAATACAAAAGATTGTAGTATTGAAATGTGAACACAGGCAGTGTGAAAATGTCTTTATTGTGAAAATGTCAGTTCCATTTTTAAAACTGAGTTGAAATTTGCATATCATAGAATACAAAAATACAGGTAAAGAAAACTTTTAATTAGATGTATGTGGATTTTGTGATTCCTATAAATAGACATTTGAAGGAAGGTATGTTTACATAAATCAGGAACATCTCTGATTAGATTTAGTAATAAATCCAAAAGCTAATTTATGAAATTTTAATTTCTAAACTCATTAATTTCATCAGGTCATTTCAAGCACTTAGCCAAATAATTTATCCAAATTATTCAAACAGGATTTTCATCACCTTTCATGCCAATTACACGTAAGAAGAGAGAAAAAAGTTATTGCTGCCTTACTATTAGTTTTCTAGATGTTCAACATCCAGATGTCATGTAGTTGGGAAAGGATCTTAAAAGGAATTATGGAATAAAAGTTATATGAGAAATTAATGGAGGGCCAAGCTCCATTGTATGACTTATCTGTTAGTCAATACTGTGAAAGCTGGTGTTGATTTTCAAAGTGATGAGGCCATCACAAGAAAAGCCAAACTACCCACCTGGATATCAAATTTTCAGTATCACAGAATCACAGAATGGGTCAGGTTGGCAGGGACCACACTGGGTTATCTGGTCCAGCCTCTCTACTCAAGCAGCCATCCCAGAGCACATGGCATAGGATTTCTCCATTCTGGTCTTGAATCTCTGCAGTACAGGAAACTCCACATCCTCTCTGGGCAATCTGTTCTGGTGTTCAGTCACCTGCACAGTAAAGTTCTTCCTCATGTTCAGGTGGAACTTCCTGAATACACATATGAGAGAACAAACATCTTGTCTAAGAAATTAGTCTGAATCATATTCCTTCGTAAAAGTAAAAGCCTCCCTTGCATCATGTTTATTGTCTGCCTTGAAACTACGAATAAAAAAAATCTGCTAGTGGCAGTCGAACATCTGTAATGTATGGAATTCTCAAGCAGATATTATAAGATCAAATCACTTTATGGTGATTGAAGAGATACAAGGCAGCAGTTGCTTTTATTCACTGACCAAAGCTTGAAATGGGCTACCTGTTGCCTAGTTCATATTTTATCCTTGTTCCCATTACATCCCATCCTTTTCCCAGTTCCCCAGAGAAGGCAATTATTGAATAAGTGCTTTGTTTTGTTTTCAGGATGATACACAGACCCCAGCTACAGTTTTTACTGCCATGTCCAGGAGTTAATCAAACCTTTGTTTGCAATATATTCCCCTTATAGCACAATTGCTATTTAACTGTTGATTCAAGTTTTAATTGCCTGACAAATTGAGTGTAAAATCCTATGGTAGAAAAGGAAATCAGAGAAAGAGGATGGTTCTCTGGCAAGTCAATGTAAAAACAGTTTTCTCCTTACAAGTAGAAATCATTTGCATAAATTTGAGGACAGGGACATGCAGTTATAGATGACACCAGGTTATAAAGCCAAAAAGCAGGAAAACAGTCCTTTAGAATTCTTCTGTTATGGCCTTTTTATTGTGCTAGCTGTTTTCACTACTCACAGAAATTAGAAAACAATAGTTGCTGCTTGTGTCATCTCTGTGACTGTGCCAATTTCATTAATATCCTGCTGCAAAAAGTATATTTTTGGCTGTTTTTATTCTGAACTATTCAGTGATTTAAAGTAAAACACAGTGTTGGGAGGATGTTATATACATAGATATTGCCTATAAAAAGGTTTCCTTGGAAAGTCAATTAAATTTTAGATATGACATTTGACATAAAAAATTATAAACAACACTTCAAATCCCTATGATCTGCCAAATGCTGTATGTTTTTGTAACAAGTCTGGTTTCCTATTATAGCTATGCATATTTGATAGCTGTATTAAACTTACTACTTATTTTATAAAGCCAGAAGTGTCTTCATTTTATGCATTACAAATTTCTTGCTTACTTCCATTTTTTCCTTTGGGTCTGGAAATGCTGATTTAGTGTGACTATGTCCTGATTATAATAAGACCTCTCTGAACTCTTCCACCCACTATGGAAAATATACCATTCCATAAGTATGATGATTAATTTGATGACATACACATATTTTTCATGTGTATGGTAATGCATTTGATATGCATATGTTTGAAAGGTACGTATTTGTCTTGTCACAACTCAGTGGTTTACTCTGTGTCAAAAGAATGAAGAAAAGATTGTATATGTACTATCATAGTATTTTCAGGAAAGAAAAAACTTTTCCAGCACTGTCTCCATGCTATCCCGTTGTTATCCTTCCAGAACATAACAGAGCTCTTCCATCATTACCTTGAAAGGAGGCAGACCAGATAAAAGGGAGGGAGAAAGTTCAAACTTTATATGCTGAAGATAGAGGACACAGCTGGAAGACCATTTCCTGTGATGACACATCATATTTCCCTTAAGATCTCCCATATAAATATCATGACTCCATCCTGTTTCCATACTCTTGGTAAAACATCCATAAGAATGGAACAATTTCTCTGAATCTTCCTTGTAAACACAATGTCTTACATGGTTCTTTATGAATAATATCAGGCAGTTGTGAGTAATGTAAGATAAAAATCTTAGGATTTATACATCATATTTCTCCTTCAGAGGATATTATATATAAACTCATATATATTATATATAAACTCAAAGTATATTAGAGTTTTAAAATGTTATTTATAAAGTTCATCAGTAGTTTTCTTTAAGTTTGTTTTAATGACTACTTTCAAAGGCTATCCAATAAAAAAAGCAAGAAACTTGAAAAACAACTGTGCAAAGAAGCAAGTCTCAAAAATAAAAGGAAGTTTCCATATTTCCACATGCACCCCAATTCCAGAAAACTTGGAAAACAATACTGGCCTATCTAGAAGATCTGGTTAACTCTAAGAAATTATGAGATTTCCTAGTTAGCCTAATACTTGTGGCAGTATTGATTTTAACTACCTGGATGAATCTTCTTAGGCCTTCTCCGAGTTCTCTGAATGAATGGGTGGACTTTATTATCTTTTTGTATCCCATCACCCAAGCCTTGCCAGTAAGCAAATCAAACAGATGCAAAGGTGTTTATTTTATCAGTGGCACTTGCTTGCCAATTTTTTCATTAAATAGTAGTTCTGTTTCTTCCTCTGATCATCAAATTCTAAAGTTAAACAAAAATTTACATGAGAATACTAGTAGATATATATACACAATAGCAAATTATTTCTTTCTCTACAGATATACTAGAATTATTCATAAGATAAGATTGTTCCAGATGTTTTATCATTGTATTGTATCTGTTGGGATCTCTGGTACTTTTCTTTAGCAGACTACTGAAATCACTGCAGTATTGTTATTCATAGTTCTTACGTTACTGTTAGCACAACAAACAACCACACCAACTTGTTACTGCAGAACTTTTAATTTGAATTAGGACTCTTTTACGTATCACAAAGGCATAATGTATGATGGCATATATTAAAGACAGAGGAGCACAGCAGGAATGCACTTTTTAAGTTTGCTCATTTTTTTCATGGTGAGTTACAACTATTTTGAGTTTAAACCAGTACTTCTTCCTCACCCAGGAGTAGGCAAGCGATCTCTATAAGTCAGCATAGAAGGCCCATGTATTCTTCCCTTTGGGAACATCATTTCTGACAGCAAGAGAAATAGGTGTGGAGTTATGACTGTCCTCTATTAACTGGAAAATAAAATAACAATCACTTATATCCAGACTCCAGACTTTAACAGAATTTCAAGACGTTACCTGAAGTGATCCAGTTTATTGGCAGTGAGGAAATCTTGGCCATATGACACTGTAAATGTGATTTCTGTTTGGACACGTGTAACTCCCTAGGTCTCCAAAACAAGTACATACTTCCTCCTAGCAATTCCAAAGCCTTTCTGGAATCTCCAGTCTTCTTAGCTACATGCTCCACTTCTGTTCTTTCCTCATCAGCTGTTTCCAGGAAAACTAGCGAGGAGAAAGTGGATCTTACAAGGCTACCCTTTAAGCGCTACCAGATCTGCTACATCTCTGGCCTTGAAAAACAGTGACAGATCAAACATAAATAAGATAGGGAAGAAGTCTGAGGTTTTACATACTATGCCTAAAAAAGGTCAGCAAGTTTTCTTTACCCCAATCAGCAGATAGAAGGGGTTGGACAACACATAGTGAGGTGAGATGGGGACCATTCTTCTTCACTTCAAAGCTGTTACTTGAGAAAAACAAGCAAGCTGAGTTGAACAAGAAAGGTGACACTTTTTCTGCAAGAGAGTACTGTCAACAATACAGTTTCTTATCTAAACAGGTACAACATGATAGACCCTCAAAAGAGATCTATCATTTCTGATACATTTTTGACCTATGCCAAGTCTTCAAATGCAAAGAATTTTGACAGGAGATACCATTGCTGCTGTGTGTGTTGGCTAGACCTGCTGTCTTTCTTACAGAAAAGGGCAAGGAGTATGTGTGTTATCATCAAGGCAGGACATTAATGCACCACTACCCAGTAGTGTCATTCCCTCCCATATAACAGGTATTCATGTAACTTCAAGGTTCTGCAAGTAGAACTCAGATCTATGTGAAGCTGAACCTCTCTCCCATTGCATCTCCATAAAAACCAGCTTCCTCTCTCACTCTGTCATTTTGGAGGCAGTGCCTCCTGGAAACCATTTTAATTCATACAATGAATTACTCAGTGTTAATTATATATTTAATTAATAATTATATAAATATATATTATGTATTTTTAATTATACATATTAATACCCTTTGGCTAAAATATACAAATACTTCCATTCTAAGTATTGAAAATGCAGACATGTTTTATAACTTGCGAAAATATGATAGGGGCATGCATGGGGTGTTGTGTGTTTCCCACTAAAAATGAGGACATTTTTGACAGATGCAATATGGCAGAATATATCAAGATAATTAATTTACGTTCATTCCACAGAGGTAGTTTTTTTGTAATTTCTCAGCATGACCTCTGTTTCATGCTTAACAGAACAATCAAAAAGAGATTAATTTATAGACTAAAATCACTCAGAGTTTTATCTTTCCATGTAAAATTTATCTAGTCTAAGTTTGTTTGTATGCTGATTGACGGAAACCATAAAAATTTCTTTTACTTGACAAATATTCTGATTCAATATTTCAGTGCAATCTTATTGTTTTCACAGCTTTCTGATCAAATACTTTTTTTTTCCTCCCACTTTTTTATTTCACATAAATAAAACTGTTTCCAGGACCCAACAGCTGGCACTTACTGACTGAAGGAATGAACAGGAAGACAGTGTATTCATAGGAATACAGAACAAGCTGAAAAGAACAATTTATGCAGAGTTTTGTAAGTTTAGTGAGGCAGAAAATAGGTTGGGGTCCAGAGAAGAAATGATGTGTCAGTCAAAGCTAAGCATACAGGCACAAACTTCTACAACACAAGAGCAGTCATGTGCTTTCTTAGCTTTTGTGACTTCAAGAGTTACTTCTGAGTTTGGGTACAACAGCAAACAGATGTTTGTAAAGATCGCACTCTTAAGTGACTTCTTACAGGTCTCAAAGCCTGGCAAAAGCAAGAATAAAGCTGCCTTGAAAGATGTAGAAGATGGTTAAATGTCTTCTAGGAGGAGTCCTAAAGAGGGAGAAAACAGTGGCAGAACACTGTGACTTTGCCATTTACAGGTTGCCCTTGTGTAAACTAATTTTCTCAAAATGTATAATTTCATCCAATACAATAGATTTTTCTGTAGCATAGTATAGTTCAGTGCCCTTTACTCAATACTGACAATAAAAGCTAGAATTATACGCATGTAGTGCATTTATCAAGACGGGATACTGTAGCTGTTTCTCAAGCCCTCCTGCGTGGACATTTCTGTCTAATGGCTTCTGCTGATTTCCTTTCTTTATTTGATTTATAAACAAGGACCTTCTCCCTGAAATCACTAGGATTTTGCAAGTAATATTATACTACAAAATATTATTGGCAATACTATGCAAATTGCCAGAAAGGCATTAGACTGCAATTTTTGCCAGCATTTTAAAAAGTTGCCTGTTACCCATGTGACACACAGCAGCTAAAGGACCTGTTCATTCAAAGTATTTATTTCATCATTTTATTTCAAGCATATTCTTATTTGCTTTGAGATAATAGTGCTCAAATTTCATAACTTTGAAGAATGCCTTGAAAGGATCCATTTTGAAGATAAAGAAGCAATGATCATATGTCTTTGCTAGTCTGAATTACACACTATCTGACTTCAGTTACATTCCCTCAATAACAATTTCATAGGACACACTGAATTCCTGATTAAGATTTATATTCTATAGAATACAATATTCATTTAATAGTATCATCATTATTGTTGGGTACTTTACCAATACTTTTATGGGTTAGAGTTCATGTGCACAAAGAGTAGGAAAAGTCACTTCACTGTTATGTTGTGGGTAAGAAATAATAGATCATCCAATTTTCCAAGACATGTTTCTCCTATCTTTTATCAGCCCACTTCTATCAACATATTTAGATACTTGTGGCAGGTTAATATGGGCCATTTTCACCTGGCAACAGCATCAGTCCTTAGCAACAGTATGTGTGTATTCAAACTACTGGTAACACTGAGCCAAAATGGAAGATCAGACTACAGAAACCTTTGGATAATGTATGTCAGGAATTTTCATATATTATTTCACCTTGGCAACCATCTCATTTAATTCCCTAGCAACTCTGAATATAAACTCAGTTTTAGGGTTTTTTTCCTGTTCAAAATTACCTCTTGAGAACAACTAAGATGATTCCCTTATTAACTTTAATGATATTCAGTGTTTCACTTATTCTTAGTTTAAGATAAATGGCAGAATTCAGTATTGCACAGTAGTGCTCTAGATCTATGCAGTATTTCATGACTTAAAAGTCATGAAAATTAAGATGGTACAGCTGTAATTTAATGTTATTCTTCTATTTCTTTATATATACCAGTATACAGCTGCTATTTCAGAAATTTTTATTAGTACTATACATGTAGAAAAATCATTGTGTTCATCCATCAAACTTCTTGCATCCTGTCTAAGCAAGACTTTATATTGTTTTGATAATAAAGGCCTACATATTATTCTACTGGAATATTTGAGGAAAAAATAACTTGTCCCTGAAGGGAGCAGAAAGAGTCCACTGCTATTTTGTCCCCATTCATATGTATTCCATTTACTTATCCATTGATAGGGAAGTATCAGCTGAAATCATGGTAGGTCTCTTATGACAAATATTCACTTTGGCTGTTTGATTTGAGCAATGCTTCTGTAGCGCAACAGATCTTGTGGGGATTATTGTCTGGCAGTGGTTCTTCTAAGTGTTAGCATATTGTATAAATACTGTTTTCTACAAGTATCTCACTATATTGAAATTGTTAAATTTCTCACTTTTCTGTTTAAAGAGCCTTCTGGACTCCACATTTGAATATTTAAAGGAATATGATCCCACTTTTCATTCTTAAGGAGGGTAATTGACATTGTGTTAAAATGTATTTGTGTAAACCATAGAATTCAAGTGACAAAAAGGGAGGAGAAAAGGAAAGCAATGTGAATGATCACAGAGCTTACTAGTGCTATTTGTGTCCTCTGGTTTTTACTACCTGCTCCTTATTCAATTGCAGCAACAAACTATCTCTCCCGCTCTTCCCCTGCCTCCTTTCCACTTCCTCCAGTGGTTTAATGTTCTGCATTGGACCATATGAACTTCATCCCTTTCTCAATTTTTAGTGCTGAATTTTGTTTACACAGCCTTGTTAGTCTCCATATGGTTTTTTAAGCAACAAAATAATTTTATATGCTCAGAGGAAGCTTGAGTTTTTAGGGTTATATGTAATCTGACACACAAACACAGTAACTTTCCTGGTTGTTTTGCTGATTAGTCTTTAATTTTGTGACTTAGGACTTGCCACACACCAAGTAATATTATTCATCTTATGCCACCGTGAAGCACTGATCTGTTCCAAATCTTAACTGCAAATGATCTTCCTTTATACAGTATGCACATTGTAAAGGTACACAATTTTTTCTGCACATGCAATTATATCTACATATCCTTTCTGCCTCAGCAACTAGACACAGAGGACATTGCTTATTGTTGTCATGGGCATGTTTTGAAATTTCTTCACTTCCCATGGTGTATTTCCACTTAACTAAACTCAATTTCAGCTTATTAAAAACAAGGTCCTCCTGATTATAAAATAGCCTCAGAGCAACAATAAGCTAGAGCACAATGAAAAACAATAACAACGAAACAAAAACAAAAACTCAAACAACGCTCAAACCCCAAAACAACTGAAAACCCAAAAATCTCTCATGCTTGAACAAGAAAATATATGACAAAATGTGGTGAAATAAATTGTTTATTATCCTTCAGTTACTCGTATTCTCTTTGTGTACTATTCTTTCTGAGGCAGAGGCATGAAAATTCTGTTAGTGTATCAGACAAAAGTGGGATTTCTGTGATGCCTTTTTCTGGTCTTAGGAAATAAAGGCTCAGACACGGTTAGAGGGTTGGGGGTTGTTTCCCTCGGTATTTTAATAGGATCCCGTTCGATGGCTTCTGCCGTCCCGGTAGAACACGCCGCAAAAGCCCCGTCCCCCCAGTCGAGTATACAATTAAAGACTCTACACATTAGCATCTCTACCAGGAGGGCCCAATAAGGGGCCTGGGTGGGCTAACTTCTAGTTTACAAAATCAGCTCTACTAGGAGACCTTGAGGGCTCACGAAAACAGGGTGTTTGGTCTCTAACTCTACGTGGTTTCAGGGGTGTTTAGTCTACCAGCCTCCTAAACACCATGAAACCAGGCTAAACTATCACCTAAAGCATCACAAGTATGCATGCTAATACTTGTGAATGTAGGGAACAGTGTAAGAAATATTCAGGAGAAAAGCAGAAAAAATCCTTCAGGCATCATCTGGAATGGCAATTCAGTGTACATTTATAGAGTGTTAATATACCTGGTTATGTCCTAATGTCATGTTATTACATGAAGATACCTTTTTCAGATGAAACAGCAAGTACATATTTCATAGCAGCATGTAAAATTATGCACACGTGTAAATAAATTCTCAGATTTCACAGGTTTTAGAACTAGGCAATATATTGTGGACCCTAATATGGGGAATTCTTTATAAAGAAATAGAATTCAGAGTTTAGTATGTATTATTATCACAGAACCTGCTGCTACCTTTGTTCTTTTCGTAAGGCCTTTACATTTAGTCTAGCTTCATAATATCAAAACTAAAAATTTTCCATATCAATTTTTTAATGAGAAACAAGTAAAAGATATCATGTAATCCCTTCTTTGACTGTAAAGACCAGTTAAGACACAATTAAATGGTATTTTATCTAAAGAAATAGACAAAAGTGCAAGTGCTGTAAAATGGCAGAGAAGTTCAAGCACCACTTACAGAAACGAGAGGCCACATTAAAAATTTAATGTGATTAATTTATCTTTGAACAAAATATGAGAAAGAAATTAAATTGGATGAGTGACCAGTTTGTTTCCTTTGGGAAAAGCAGGTACAAAAAGTTTGGGCCTTAATAATGGAAAAATTGTGAAGCTACTATTTATACACGGGTTTCTGGAATGAGTATGAAATAAAAAAAACTTATTTTAAATTAATTTCTAGTGCTAGTTAAGGGACTGATTCAAACCGCATCTTGGGGCTCAGGAAAATTCATCCATTGCATTCAGTAAATTTGGAACCAATCCTATGACTTCTCTACTCTAATGGAAGAACGCTGAATATTGTAATTCAAATTTTTAAAAGCATTTAATGAGTTTGCAAAGTCAAGATGAAATATTGAAATGCTGATATCATGAATATGGCAATGTCAAGATAGACTATTAAATAAGAATACAGAGATTTATTTATGCATGTGTCTTCAGTTACAAATAATTTTGCAAATTAGAAGAGGGTATTCAAAAATAGTTCTGAGATTTCCCACATTATAGCTAGACTTGAGGATGATCAAAACAGTGCAAATTAGTCAGAGAAAACAGCACACAAAGAAAATTTAGAAGTAATCAGAGATGACTGGAAACATATTTTTAAATGGAAAACATGGGCGATACATTTTTCGGGGGAAATGAACCAAAACAGCAACCTTTCACTAAGTCGAAAAGTCTTGATATGTCCTACAGAAGATAGGAAAGCAAGTCATTGCTGTAAAGTACTTGCAGACATTGTTCTATCACGCAATATATCTCATGAGATTTAAGGTTTTACATGTCACCAATCCGACCGCAGCTAACACTACTTAAATTAAATTTTCTGGAGTGGGTACACTTCCCTACAGCGTGTGTTACTGTTGTTAATCATTTTATTGACTGAAGTTCATCTCTGTGCAGAGAATCTGTCCAATACCCGTGGAGGGAAATTAAAACTTGTTCCTGCAAACACTTAAGCATCTGCTTATTTTTGCATGAGTAAGGAGCTCTTTTCAATTTTAGCAGGCAGCTTGCTGATGTGTATAGACTTCCATGTACATAAATGTTTCATAGCATCACTGTTGAGAAAGACTGTGTTCTAAACGTGTGGTGCATTTATCTTGTACTAGCCCTCAGTGTAATTGTGCCTTTGCATTAAGTAAGCTGTTTCTTCTGCAGAAATACAAAAAAAAAGCCCAGTTTTTTGATTACCTAATTAATACTTATTATTAAAAACAAAAATATGATCCTACAGTCCTAAAAAAATATGATCCTACAGTCCTTACTTTTGTCTCAGAGGAAACATTTTACAGGTAAATAGACCAAAATGTAAATGGTGCAATACCACTAAAAGTAGTGGAGCTGTAACTGATTAAACTACTACCGGTACTAGACAGCAGGCTTTGGTGCAGTGCTTCTGGGTAAGTTATTGCTTGAAGAGAAACTCCATATTTAGGCTTTTTCATTTGTAAATATAATAAAAATAATAAAGATTCTGGGAAGTTTTCTGGATATTGGCTTTTCTGTGAAAGACTGTCGCTGAAAGATGGAGCAAGAAAAATGGGTTAGGAGGTCTGTTAAAGAGGACAGGTCAATTGATACTGAAGACAGTGTCTGGCTTAAAAAAGGGGGAAAGAAAAAGAAATAAAATAAAATAATAATTAAAAAAAATTCTAAAAGGAAAGTAATGGAAACTTTACTTAGAGCCAGTCGGCTCTAAAGCCAGCAAATAATTTCTAAATGGTAGCTTCTCTGACTAGAGAAAGGGAGGGAACTGTTGAAATATGAGAAGTAGAGAGAGCAAAGACAGAAGAATGAGAAACAGAAACTATTATATCATTTACTGGGAGAACTTCCTATGAAGTTGACATATAAAGGGCAAATTCAAAACCCTATTTCTTCAGCAGTGGAGGTCCCCAAGAAGACTTGAACTGATGTTTTTAAAATATTCTTACAAATGGAACAGAAAACTTTCCAGTAGCAGACAGAAAATTCTTCATTTATCTTAATTACATCTTATCTCTCAAATATAATGAAGGTTGTACCCATTGTTTGTCCACTAGATACTCTATTTGCTACTCAATGGTAGCAAATACATTTTACTTTTTTAAAAATATGCCTTCCCTCTGAACTCTTTTTTAAATACACTTGTTTTACTTATTGTTATGTTTTTGGAAATAATGTCCTAAATTGCCTTAGAGCACAGTGACATTCCATTGCTCAATATATTTAACACTCAGTTGGTCACTTGCATTCAATGCTTACTGAAGGAGCTAAATCATGTATAATTTATGTCTTTTACCCTGTCAGTAGAACTTCACTTTGGCTATTCACATGTGAAAAATTATTCATTCATCTAAGTATTTTCAGAATTTCCCTTTAGGTTAGGGGGAGGGAGGTATTTGGAGGATTGACATTTTTGTCTCTTTTGTTGAAATTACTGAGGAAAGGAGCACCTAGAGTAAAAACCACTGTTTTAGCTTTAAATGGTTACTACTGTTTATTACACATTTTGCTACAAAGCACCTGGAAGCATGTGGCAAGAAGGTGGAAACTGCATTGAAATTCAGAGTCATGCTGACATGCTCCCTGAATAGATGACGTACAAAAAAAAAATTACATGTGGTATTAACTTTTTAACTCTTCTCATTTGTACAAATTCACAGTTTCCCCTTTCCCAAGAGAGCTTTTTCCCCTCTGGCAAGCAATATTTTTGTGAAGAGCAACTTTTACATTTTGTCTTTAAGGACACCTCCCAGTGCCTTTTCATAAAATAAAAAAGCAAAAAACCCAAGTATAAGAGAATAAAATATATCATAATAAATTGTTAGTACCAGTTTAGAATATTGTTCTCTTGGGTGTCTTCAAAAATGCAGTAAAAGTACTGTGGAGACATAAAATCAGATTATCTTCAGGATCTATCAACCAGAGCAAGATTCAGGGCCAGATTAAAATGAACAAACAGTGAAGCTGTTCTGTTGAGCTTGGCCTGGCACAGAAGCCTCCATCAAAAATGAAAGTACAAAGGGAAAAACAGAACAAATAAATGTGTTGATTGTTGCAGTGTCTCCTCTCAGGCCCTGAGGCATCTGCTGCACAGAGAACAAATGCTTAGATTTGGATTACCTTCCTTCCATTTTTGTGTCTCTTGCTGCAGTCCTATAAGATGAATGAAAATTAGCTTTAGCCATATTTCTTCTGTTCATTCTTCCTCTTTGACCAGCAATGGGGGCACAACATAGGACAAGTTAGCATGGTGCACATAGGATCTATCCACTGCTTCCCAGCTATGGGCAAGGCTGCAGCACAAGGTCCAGAAGGATGATGTGTACCTAAGCCAGTCCATCCTCCATTCCTGTAAGAGAGGAGAGTAAAGATAGCCAGGGAAGGCAGGAGGACCTGATTGCCTTGTGGTGGACATAAACAGGCCTTCTGCAGGAACAAAACATGTCAGCTTCACTTCTCTCCACAGGCTTTAACATACACTCACCAGGTTTCTATAAAATTACTTTAATTTCTAGAATCTGAAATATGTGGGTGTTTGCCAAAGAAAACTATAGCTGTCTGCTGGTTTCCATGTAAAATACATTAAATAGATAAGTTGTTCAAAGAATTTGGTTGCTTCAGAAGTGTGTTCAGCAAAATCACTGCTAAAGTAACAGTTACTCCTCTCTATCCAGGTTCTTCTACAACTGACTAAGAAAACAATAAAAATTTTGGCAGAAAACTGAGGATTAGTAAATCCTCTGCTGTGGAAAATATAATCAAGGAAAGATTTCTAAGTAACAGAAGACCCTTCTGAGCTATTTGCAAACCCATTGTCCTAGTTTTGCCATGACTGTGTGTGGGGAGAAGGGACTCTCTCTGGCTTCCTAAAAGAAGGGTGTGACTTTTCCCTCAAAAACCACCGTGGTGGCATCATCTGCCATTGTTCATTGTCTCTGGGTCCACAGTGAGCATTTTTGCATGTGAATCACTCTCTTTTATATACTTCTTTTATTAATATCATTGCTGTTGCTCTTCGTTTTATCTCACTGCTGTTTCTAGTCAACTTCTTATCTCAGCCAATGATCTTCACTTTTAGTGCTTCAAATTCTCAACTCCAAGCTGGAGCAGGAAGTGGGAGGGGAGAGGGGGAACAAGCAAGTGGCGTCTGGTTTGGGAGAGTCTTGATGGGAGCATTGAATTGGGCAGTACCATTCCTAAACCACAACACACATGAATGTCCTTTTTCTCTTTCTCCATAATAAATAGTGGTTCTGTGATTGCTTTTCAATTAAATAAGCAATAGAATATTGATTTTAAAATCTTCAGCTGCACTTCAGAACACACATTTAAGCTGAAGACATTCTGCCACTGTCTTCAACTTGACAAATCCTCTGTCATTGTTACATCCCTTGGAAGCAAGTATTTCTGCTTAATAGAAAAGTTCAGCACCTTTTGAGAGGAAATTCCCTTTGAGAGCTGCCTTTAGACCTCTTAGAGGGAGTGTCTGTTTTTTTCATCACATTAGCTAAGTATTGAATTTGTTTCCATTTTCTTAATTTAAAATTGAAAATATTTATTGATTGTATGCAAAAATCCAGACATAGTACATGATACATTCTATCAAGCTTATTTCTATTTCTCTTCCCACAATGAAACCGAGTATCTATTTCAATGCACTGAAGAATATTGAGTTTATGTTTTTATAAGTCATAATTTGAAGGATAATACTTTTATATTATATGGATTTACTGCTATGCAGAATGAAACCTAAGAAAGTATTTGTACTTTTTAATTGTATAGAACTCTTTTCCTCTTAGAGATTAGTACTCAATGTACAGAATGTTCTCTTCACTTGGATTCAAAATTAAAAATAAAAAATAAAACTTGCTTGTGACAATTTTTAGTGTATTATATTTTCTAACTATATAGTTTAATATTCATTTCACAAAGTTTTATTTTGCCCCTTTTTTTTTCCTTAGGTGAGAAATTCAGTGGACAGCAGAAAAATCTACAAAGATTCAAAGTAAGATTCCATGTCTATTCACTTCCTAAGTTTTCATATTTTTTTTCTGTAAGGCCTACAAATTCTTTTGGTTTGGATTTCATGTTATAAACTAGGAATATCTTTCTAATTAGCAGTATTTATTAAATCTTTGAAAGTGTATCCTGTTTGAAATTCAAACTTCCCCTATTTCAGAAACAGAACCTAATGCTTGAATCAGTGGACTGTGCATTAAATACAGATATCTCCTAAGGTGCAGAGTAAGATAATAGTTCAGATTTTGCAGTTTTGGAAAATAAGTCTGGTTGCTACAGCATGATTTCTAAATTGTGCTACGAATTAAATGTAAATTTAGTGAATGCACTAAATGATTAGCAACAGTAACTACAAAGGGTACTGAGCACTTCTAGCCTTCTGTTTTTATGTACTATCTCACACTAGCCTTTGTACCATGAATTATACTTACCTATAAAGGCTGAGTAAGACTGGACAGCAATACACTGATCTTTGTAAATATTTTGCAAACTCATATGAACAAAGAGATGTCAAACATTTAATAATCTTTCTACCTACTCTGTATAAGGTAATATGATTGATAGGTAGGTATGACCTGACCTGTCCCATTTTAAAGAGTAAGATAGGTTATCAATTGAAGTAGATCACCCTAGTGATAAACCATTTATGACAAGTAAAGTACCACAGAAATTTTTTGATTATTTTATATGTGTACAGGAAATTTGGAAATTTTTAGTACATTCTATATACTATAAAATATATGTATGATAATGTGCAGGAATTTTGGGGGTGTTTGTCAAACTATAAAAGCTCAATTATTTCTGTCTTCACAGATAATCTTCAAGTTTCCCACCTTAACCTTTTAAGTTTAAAATCTTGACAGAAAAGCTGAAAAAGTTAGTGGAAATAATACTACATATTTAGTTGAGGTTATAAGGCTGTATAGAGAAAATTTAATTATTTGTGTGGAAATATAGAAGAATCCTAAGATGATCTTGTGAATGAATAATAGTCAGGTGAAATTCAGCATGCAGGAAATGTGAATTTATACTCCCTGAGAAAAGCAGTCCTAATATCACAAGCACTCATAATTTGAAAGTGGTTTATTTTCATCCTGAGTTACATAGCTCATCTCAAAAGTAAATAAAGCAACATAGGGCAAGATGAGGAGCAGGATGAAAAAGGGGACTAAAAATAGTAAGTCAGTTAATGTATGAGCTTTAATGTATGAGCTTTCAATGAGCTTTAATGTATGAGCTTCAATCTGGAAGAGATACAAACTGAGGAAAGACCATAGAGAGGTTTATAGAATCATGTCTGGGGTATAAAAAGCAAAAGAAGAACCCAATCATTCATATTTATTCCAGTAATAAAACTATAGTCTGAAAAATGGAAGTAACAAATGTAAAGTTCAGAATAAATGCAAGTTACAGGGGAAATCTGAAACTTCTTGCAAAAAGTTATTTGGGATTCCAAATACGCCATAGGCTCATGGAAGAAAAATCCCATAAAGCTGTAAATACATTGATAATCCCTCTAGCTTCAGAAACTCCCTAAGGAGCAGTCATGGGGATACATGCCCAAGGGTGGTAATACTACATATTTGTGCTGTTATTACATTTCCCAAAATTACCTTTACTAGCTACTTGATACTCCAGGGAAGCTATGGTATTATAAAGATCTTTGACCATTATTGCTTTTATGGCATTGCTTATAGAATATGATACCAATTGGAAAGCAAGACAGAAATATAGCTAGGGAGTTAAATAAGTTACCAGACAAATACCTTAGCCTCTGTCTAGCCTCCCTGCTTTTACGGAATTTTATGCTTTATTTCACTCTCAATCTTCTGTTAAATGATAGTGACAACACCAGAAGTTCAGAAAAAACTTGTTGTTACATATGAAGTTCCAGCAGGATTAATCTTTGCTTAGGTAAATCATATTGTATAATCACAGAAAATACAAACTACGTTTTTTACCAGCCTCAACAGAGGGAGCAATTCTAAGCCATAAGAAACTTAAAGAAATTAAGCCAACCTTTTCTTCTTAGATGTTCCTCACTAATACATGTACAGACAATAATACAATGTGGAAAGCATTACAGATAATAAGGAAAACTGAACACACCAAGCATGAAAGGTTGTTGTGCTTCTAGGAAAAAAATGTAATTTATGATTATGAGATGATAAAAATGAAGACAACAGATTAACAGGATTAGGTAATTTATGTAAGACCTACCTCTGTTCAAAATTCAACTGATGCTAAATTTCTGAATAGAAAAATCATTATTTAAAGTTTGCTGTTATGACAGTGTCTAAGAATTGGGTTTTGGTTTTTTTTTACTGTGAGACTCTTTTTCATATGTTTTTCTTGGTTTTTTTGGTCTTGGCTTTTTTTTTTTTAATGTGGAAAGATGTAAACATTAAATACACAGAATGAAAATACCTAATACTGGATAATATGGGAGAAGCTATTCTTCCCACCGTCACCAACACCTATCTTTCTTTTTATTTTTATTTTCCGTGTTTGCACTAGCCAGATAAGTTTCTGTTCTTTCTGGTTTATATGTTGATAAGGGATTGATGGGCACACATATCACTGTACTCTTGGACAGATGCTGCCTGAGGTGTGTGTTTATCTGTAGAGTTGCTACTTAACAGCATCATCCTTGATCAGTACAAGGTATTATTTTAAAATATTCCCTCTATCTCTCTGCCTTTTGTGTTTCAAGCCAGAAAGAAATAATAGAGACAAACACTGAAAGATGGTGTCTAGAGCTAATTGACTAGCATATTTAAAGTGGGTTGTGGTTGCTTAGAAACATTTATAGACTGTAACCGAAGCTTGATTATTAAACAGTCTGCAGGGCAATGTAGGACAACATGTTTTTACAAAAGCAAGATGCGCAGTGAAAGATGGTCTGTAGCTTAATATTGAAGGGAAACATATTTACAAATATTTTTTTTTTTTTACATTTTATTTTTTAAGTCCAATTAAACAGCATTATTGAAAAAAATGTAACAACGCTTATGTCAGTGCAGTAAACCGAAATCCAGTGTCATGACAACTTGCTATTTATTCTGCAAGGCCCTCTGTTAATTCCAGAAGTAGTTATTTCTACTTCATGGCTCCTCTTGAGAGCAGGCAATTTATTTATTACAGTGAAGTGCATATTATGTAGGAAGAATCTGATTTGGGAGATCAAAGGACACTGAGATGTGTAAAGTGCAGCAATCTTTGATTACACAAAAATATTGTGTAACATTATAACAAAAATCTGGAAGGGAGGACATACTCCAAGTCTGAACTCTGTAGAGGGGAGGAGGGCAAACAATATATCCTACAAACAAACTGATATTTCCAAATCAGAAGTCTTATGAAAAGTATATAAAATAATCTATCACCAACTATATTTTTCTGTTGAAATCTCTTAATCTAATTATTTATTTAAAAAGAAACGTAACACCTATGATGTCGTTTATTTAGGGATCCTTTATTACAAAAAATGTTCAGTCTTTGTAAAGCATGTTTAGAATTTCTTCACAAAACATTAGTGAAATGTCTGCATTTTTCTTTTCCTGCTACACATGAAACCATTCATACTTCTGTTGCAGCAATGAAGTCACTTAAAACACTGACTCATGGATCTTATAAAAACTTGACAGGTTTCTAGGAAATTTTTTTCTTTCCTGAATCCAAGCTGAATTATTATGCAAATAGTACGATGAGAGGAATTCTATCCTATCTGGTTGAAATCCAGGTTTAGACTTAATTGCTGAAGTTTTGTCAATAAAAACTACAAATCATAGGAGCAGTATAGGAAGTCTGGCCTATATGTGAATTAGCAAACAAAGAGTGATTTTAAGACGGATTTTTTTTATTATGCAAATTATTCTGTTATTTCTAATTACAAAAGTTCTAATGGTTCCAGAGTAAATTAGTATCTATTAATACCCATACAAAAAAAAATATATATACATATATAAAAAGGTAAAAGGAATGAGTAGCAAACAAGAAGCATAAATAATTAATAAATCAGAAGTTTCAGTGTTTAAAACATACATTAGCAGGGTGTCAAAGTAAATGTAATCATAAATAGGATACTTGTAGCCTTCTTAGTTATCTATGTTAAGAAGACATTAGAAGTGATGAAAAATACTCTGTAGGCTACTGATCAAAACTGATCTCCTCTGGTTACTTCATGAGTTAAGATTCTGTAGAATTAACCAGATTTCTGAGCCCTATGGACTTCTAGTACAAACTTACCTTTACCAACACTAACTGGAACTAAATCTGAAATGAAAACAGGAAGACTATTTAGCTATAAAATGACTGATAATAGCATCATATGAAATTCTGCCACAAGCATAATAAAATGCTGTTGCCTACATAAAGTGAAACACTTAAAACTGGAATTGAAAACACCGTCCAGACTTTCTATTAAATTAAATTATTATTTCTTGCTATGTTATATCAATATTCAAAAGAAAACTGCATTTTTCAAGACTGTAGTACATTTTTAACAAATATTAATCAAATAAACAACAAAGTAAGGTTGATCTTGCTTCCTGTAGACTAAATCTTTTTTTTTTATTTTATAATTTAGTGGAAATCTATTAAGTGAAGCTATTATTAGAAAAGATATATTCAGAAACTCTATTTAGGAGATTTTCAGCTTAAAAGCTGTGACATCTCTGGACAGTGATAAAGGAAATGGGCAAGGCTTCTTCAACCCCAATGAGTCATATGATCTTTTTGGCTTGAAAAAAAATAATATTTTTGAGAATAGGTAAGGGGTTGTTGCAACTCACTGAGACATAAACCTGTCATTAAATATTTAAGGAGGTAGAATCAGTCTTATCATTTGATATTATTTACTTACTACTTTCACATCCAAGCCTACATTAAACAAGCTCACAGATATGATTGGTCACATTGATTAGAAAAATTCTTAGGCTCCCAAGATTATTGCATTGGGTCACCTAATAGTTACCAAAGTGAAAAAACTCTTCAAATAGTTTCTGTAATTTTATGCCCTGTGTTCACGAAGTAGCAAGAGCTCTGTAAGGGTTTTTTTGCTTATAAGGATGACATATTTGAAAATTACCTAAAAATTTATGGGATGATGAGTAGTGACTTTATCCTGGTCAGACAATTTTTTATTCTAATTCTACTGGATCAGAAGAAATAACTTATTATTAGTATTATTAAAAATAATAATAATAAAAGTTGGGAAAGCCAAGGTAAAAGGATTTGCAAGAGTTTCTAAATTAATTACCTTTACATATAAAAACAGTACAAACATTGCTGTATGAAATAAGTTGCAATTACAAACATTTTGAAAGAATTCTTTCATTGTTGTTGTCTGTAATTTGAGCTGACTAGACTATCCTAGAATGAAATTATAAAAACTTTTCATTGATTACTAACATAAGAAGAACCTAATTATCATTATTGCTTTAAAAAAATACCATGTAATTTTGTAAACATGAAAGGGCGCAGTAGTTTATTCCCTATGTCTTCAGCTAGATTGTTAATGGAAATCCAGTATTGAAAAAGATTCTATAAAAAGTACCACCATCCCACAGAAAGGATGTTAGTTATCTCTTTCCTTGAAATTCACAGGAGGCTGTTTTATCTATTAGAAACTGAGGAGGCATGTACTTCAGACTGATATATTAAAAAGGAATGGCTTGTGATTCTTCACGTTCAACATTGGTTGGAAAAGACCACTAAGCCAATTGAAATACGAATAAATACACAAGAACAAAAACAAACTCCAAGTTTTATGCTTTCCTATGTTATTGATTAGCCCATTAAACTATACTCCCTGTAGTGTAGTGCACAATCATTTACTTAACCCCTTTTCATGTCTAAGTTTGCATAAAGGCACCAGGAACTTGTTTCCTCAGCCATTTTATCTCTCATTACTGAGTTCTGAATATATGACCACACAGCCAAGGGAGGGACTGTGCTCCTTGCCCGCATTTAAATTCAGTGTGAATGCTTCCTACTTGCATAGAAGTAGAACTGAATTCACAGTGGGATGAGAATTTTCCTATTTTTCCTTCAAGTAGGAATGTGTAACTTTTATTGCAGTGAATATCTGGACTTGAGTTCTACCATTTATTAACTGGATAAAAGCACTAAAGTAGACCTGGAGATACATTAAATGGGTGTGAATTGAATTTTTACTCCATTTAAGAATTGTTTCAGTACTGACGGTGTAATGACAAAACAAAACCCAAAGTTTCCAGTGGTTTGAACTAAACTGATATGTTCCTGTTTGTTTACATAAGGCAAAATTAGCTGAAGCTGTGAATCTAAACATGTTTGGGACTGATTCCATACCAGTTTTGCTAAACCTGTCATTAATATACATTCTTTTTTTGGATGGATTAAACTTGCAAGGATTGAAAAACAAATTGCAGTCTAGACACTAGCAATTAGTGTTGCAAGTCCTGTTCTCTTGCTGTGGGCACTGTGTATCTTAATAACATGCTTTAAGTTTCAGTTTATTGTTTCCCCAAGTTGGATGTTGCTATTGGATTATTTTTTTTATCCTGCTGTAATCACATACATTAGCTCATCTGACTTTTTCTCAGCTATCAAACTAATAATTATTAGACTGCTTAATAATATATTTAGTGCTGATTTTACTATTTATTCATGTAGATTTCCATTCTTTTTTTCTTCCTGTAATGACTTTGTCCCAGTTTTGTAGGAGATAAAATGTTCACTGAAGCACGATACAAGAACAGTACATTCAAGAGCAGTTCATCACTAAATATTTCTTCATAACTATTAAACAGTGTCTGTTTGATGTAGGAGACTAGGATTGTCAGCCCTATAATATGAAACCAAGCAACAAGAGAAGACTAATTCACTCTTTTTAAGGGCTTATATTTTTTCTGGACAAAACCATGGCATCTAATTAACTGAAGAAGAGGGCAGGGATTTATGTATGATCATATGTAGAGTATGTTCTGAAGTCCTGTAAACATGAAAAGGTTAATATTGCTAGTATGGATCAGGTTAAATGTTTTCAAAAGGAGCAAGTAAGTATTTAAACCATTAAAAGTGCCTTGTAGAGACTCAAAGTGTTACACTCTGATTTTTCACTTTGAAACTGCAAAAAATAGTGTGAAGTACTCCTACGGAGCACAAGACAATTTTTACTGAAAATATTTTACTACTAGGATCCACTATTGGGCAATCCAATGTCCCATTTCAGCTCATGAATCTCTACCCATAGATTCCACCCCTAAACATGTTTTGGAGTACTTCAGCGCAAGGTAGATCAAATATGCCCCTTTATCTGGACTAGGATTAGTCATCCGAGAGATGGCATAACTCAGACAAAGCAGCATTTCCTTCAAGGTGTAATTTTCTGCTAAGATGTTTTGTCCATTGTGACACAGATATGTGACACAGATATGTGGACTAGAAAAAAGTAAGTAGATACAAGTGTGAAAGAATCTTTAACATATATAGGGAAATGGAGAAATTCTCTCTCTTCAGTAAGACTAAAAGGTACTGGTTTATTAAACTAATTAAAATAAGGGCTGAGGGGTTAATAAATCCTTTATATACATACTGAATAAATGTACTGTTTATAAATGCATTTAAGGGATCAACACCAGTCAGAAAAATCTAATTGACAAGATAAAATCTTAATATAAAATTTAGCAGAGATTAACAGATCAAATTTGAACAAAGAACAAAAATTAGTGGGTGTTTTGTTTAGTGTTTCTGTTTTTAACGATCAAAAGTGTGAGTAGTGAAGGGGAGGAACCAACACAGTTTCAAGATAGATTTCAATAAAACTTGCTGGTGTAAAACTTTGAGAATTGGGTTTGTTGGGCTTAAGAGGGGGCAAAAAAGGGGACAGTTTGTTGTCTCATATCCAGCATTATTTCAGAATTAATTAACTAGAATTTTATGTGGTATTCTGTGTTGATCTCATGTTCTTCATTTTAACTGCTCGTGAGGAGAGGTCGAAAATACACTAGCCTCTGCATCCCTTGTGCTGCACAGCTTGGCTTTGAGGCTCAGGAGTATTAGTCTTTTAGTGAATCAATGAGGAACGATCAAAGCAGCAGTGATTTCATGATGTCATTGTTGTTCTCCTGGTGACACTCAGGACCACATCCTGTTTAGCATTACTATTGGGAATGCTGGCTGAATTATGAACCACAGGAAAAAAAAAGTGGATCAGATTTAATGCACATTTACAAACAGCTTACTCTATCATTACCTATGCCTTCCCTTTCTTCCCTTTTTCCTGATACCTTCTTTTTACTTACACTATTTCAGAATATATACAGAAAGAGATGGACATATCCTTATCACTGAAAATATGTATTGCTTCCTATAATGACAGTAAGACTAATACCTTTCTTCTGATGCACACAGAATTTCTTTTTCACTTGGTTTCTGCTAGTCATTTTAAAATGTAGGTTATGGACTGGTCTGGGAAGGAAAGTGCTTAGGCATTAAGTTCATTATATGTGACTTATTTATTTTAGACTCAAAATTAGCAAGAGAGTATAATTCTCAGTTCTTATCTCTGACTCTCATTATGATTTTGTTTTAGCTAAAAGCTTTCTATTTACAGGATAGTGAATGTCCATGAAAAACAGGAACCATTCACAGCTATGATTAGAAGAAAGGCAGTCACTCATTTGTGAATAAAAGCATAACCCTCTATTCCTAAACAACAACCATCTTAACATAAGCAATAGGAGAGCCATACAGGCTTAGTATGGTTATCATTCACAAGAATTTGGATGACAGTAATGTTACATATAAATTATACATGTCTTCCTGTAATATGGAGTACTTCCTGTGCTCTGACCACCTGTAATTATTGATGTTAGTATGTCAGAAGACTTTCTTGGAGTTAAAGGAATACTGTACTGTTTGCAACGATCATTAAAAGACTGATTAAATATGTCTGAGACCAATGTGTGTGTCTAATTACAATTATATATGTAAGTACTAAACTCAGTGGAGCAAGCTTACTTTTTTTTTTAATTCAACCTGGGTCTCAAGTAGATTTTCTGTAAAATAACTTCCATAAAAGAAGTGTTCGATACTTTAACGTTTTCCCATATCCTGCATTATTTTTAAGGCATTTACCAATAAGAAGTTTATATAATAGTTAATTCAGACCTTCTAAATTCTCAGCAAACCTCACTTTAGTGCAAGAGTTTCAGGGAAGAATTTTAAGGATTACTTTATGTTTTATGTCTCACTTTCATCACAGGTATTACACCTCACATATACACATCATTTAGTAAAAAGAATATAAGATGGTGGTAGAAATAGTCCTTTAAACTTCGTTTTAGAAGCTGAACCTTAAATGTATGCCAGCATTGATATTAATGAATAAAGCCTTGAGTGTCAGTTTATGATTACGAAACACACCTCTTTCTTGGACGAGGTAAAGTCACTCATCTTCAGACAAATGGACAATTATTTCACAGTGAAACCCTAAAAAAACGGTGGCATGTTTACAGTGCCCAGTGTGTCACAGTGCCAGAAATACCTGCACTGGCAGAAACATCCACCGTGGAGCACAGTGCAGAGACATATTGGTGAACTTGCCTGGCTATAGGAGCAGAATAGCAAGTTCATGCAGCATTGCCCCCGAGCTATTGAACTCTGAAAAGTGCCAGGGCTTGTTAGCTTACAGGCTGTGCCTCGCTAGCTGAGGCACAGTGCTTCTAGATGAGAGCTGGCTTCTGTGCACCTCCCATGCTCCCTGGAGCTGCTACGGTTGCATTAGGATGGGTGAAGTGGACGCAGGTGTCTTGATTGCTACAGTGTGGGCAGTTCATTCCTTAGAGCAGAAAAGGTTCCTTGTCCAACTGCTTAATAAATGCTGCACCACAGTAGAAATTATATCTCAACATTGCATTAAAACTGATCATTAGCATTTGGTATATATACCAAATTAAATAAGCAATGAAATTGAAATAGTCTTAAATGATGTATAACTAATTTTTGGGCTATGAGTTTTTCCCACGTGTCCAAACAGTTAAATAGTTTGTAAAACTAGATTGAATTTTAAAATTACATAGTATTTGCTTATTCATATGTATGTGAATGATATTTCCTGCTTAAACACTATATTTTAAAAATTATAATTTTATTTTAAAAATAAAAAATTCTTTTCAGAATTACAGTCTTTATCATACATTTTTATTAAATTCGGTAATTCATATCAGCATAGTATCTCATAACTGAGCTGCAGAAAACAATTTCATCTCCTAAAGAAACTACTTCTCTGATTATTCAGCACCAACGACTCTTAATTTTCAGGTATATATATTCCATTTTAGAATATGTCAACATACTATTTAGTCCTAGGAGTACATATAGTTTTCTTATTGTTGCTAGTATTTCAAAACACTTAATGAAATATGAGAATTTAGCACATTTTGAAGATTAAATACAAAATCTGCCCATGAACATTTTTCCCAGGCAAAGTCAGAAACTCTTCTTCAAAGCATGTTTTTAAAATAGTAATTCAAGCAGTATGTTGAGAACTACCTGAACCTCTCATAGTTGAAAGCCGAAAGCCAAGATATGACAAGTCTGCTGAGCTCCAGGAGGTAAATTTTCTGTCTTCCTCAAAAACATTCTTGGAATTTCCTAACAATATTTTTACTAACAAATACCTGGTAGACTATACATAATAAAGACAATTTTTTGTTGCTGTTTATACATTGGGATTGGCATATTTCTTAAACTGCTTTTGCTTGAAAGACTGTCTTGAGACAGACAGCAAGTGAGGGAGGAGAAAAATATGGGTTTCTACATTCTACACTATATTTTCTTTGACAGCTGATGGAACTACCAGAAAACTTTTCAATATTGTGTTTTATGTGTAGAACATATCTCTGTGGGAATCATAAGGCAGTAAGAAATTTGAAGTCCACGTCTATTGCCTGTTAAATACCTGTGTGTGTGTGTGTGTGTGTGTGTGTGTGTGTGTACATATTGTGAGCTCTATTGTTTCTTTTTACTTGCAATAGGTACAGATGCTTGTTGTTGTTGTTGTTGCTTCCTAATCTTTTCTGTTTCAAAATCAATGCCAAGAGAAAAGTGTGGTTCATATTGGATACTCAGATTTCATTTTAGGCATGAACTTTAGCTCCACTCTCTAGCTGGCCTTTAAAGGGCAAGATAAATACCCAAAAAGTGAAAAATGATGCATTTGTATTCTTTTAAAACAAACAGAATTACATGTTCTTAAAATCAAAGGTCATTTCTCTTTCTAACAGGCCTTCAGCTTTTCTTCTTTCAGTTCCCTCAAAAATCAAGGAGTTATATTCCATTAGTTACTCTTTCATTAGAGCCAATAATGTTTTGAGCCTTTATGTAGTGCATACATTATTAAGACATTGAATTGTTTTCTTTAATTTTTCTGGGAGTGACAAAAGGAAAAACTTGCCATATAAATATTTTTATGCCAACTTAAAACCAGTAGAACATGGTGTTTTGTTTAAACCAACAACTTTTTCTAATGGATGACATTTTCTTCTCGCCATTTTCTTCCAAGCTCTTTTCAATGAGAAAAAGGAGATGGAAAAAAAGAAAAAAATCACACCACAAACAAACAAAAAAACCCAACAAGGTTTTTTCATGTTATAACTACAGCAAGTTCAAAAGAATCAGCTCTTATTGCAAGTATGGGCTTATTCCTAGTACTCAATCAACCCTACATGTTCTAAATCCTACCACAGAATGAGAGAAAAGCTTAGGATTGAAAAGACTTCTGTGATCATTTATTTCAGCCATTAACCTAGCACTGCCAACACCACCATTAAAACATACTGAGAGAGACTCAACTGGTTTCCTGGGCATCCTGTTCCAATGTTTGATAATCCTTGTCGTGAAGAAATTTTCCTAATATATAGTCTAAACCTCCCCTGACACAACTTGAGGCTATTTCCTCTCCTATCACTCATTACTTGTGAAGGAAGACTTCCACCTCACTACAATCTCCGTTCAGGGAGCTGTGAAGAGCAATAAGGACCCCCCACAGCATCCTTTTCTCCAGGCTAAACCACCCCAGCCCCCTCAACTACTCCTCACAGAACTTGTGCTCCAGACCTTTCACCAGCTTCACTCCCTTTCTCTGGACATGGTCCAGAAACTCAATTGTTTTTCTTGTAGTGAGAAAACAGGACACAGCACTCGAGGCCCAGCCTCACCATTACCAAGTACAGAGGGACAATCACGGCCCTGGCCACAACATTCCTAATACAAACTAGGATGTCACTGGCCCTCTTTCCCAACTGGGCATACACTGGCTCAGGTTCAGCCATGGGTGACAAACATGCCCTGGTGTTTTTCCACTTGGCAGGTTTCCAGGCACTTTGTCCCCAGCCTGTAGCACCTCCTGGGGTTGTTGTGACCCAGCGGCAAAACCCAGCACTTGGTCTTGTTGAATTTATTGAGCACGAGTCCTTTCAGGATTAGTGAAAGAGACCTGGTTACCCAGGACATAGAGAAGGACAAGGCACTCAGCACTTTTTAAACCACAGTCTTTACCAGCCACACCACACATATGCAGAAGGTGAAAGGATGGAAATAAGGGAATGAAGAACCATCCACTGTAGGAGAAGACTGGGTTGGAGACTGTATAAGTAACCTGAAGTTGCAAAGTTCATAGGACCAGAGGAGATACATCTACAGGTCATGAGGGAACTGGTTGAGGAAGTGGCTATGCCACTACGTATCAAATTTGACTTTTGGCATTGCAGTGAAATTTCCACTGACTGGAAAAGGAGAAACAAAATACCCATTTTTAAAAAGGAAAATAGTAACACCCATGAAATTACAGGCCAGTCAGTCTCATCGCAGTGTCTGGCAAGATCACAGAGTAGCTCCTTTTGAAAACTATGCTAAGGCACAAGAAAAATGAGGATATGACTAAGCCAACATGCCTTCACAAGGCAAATCATGCCTGAGAAATTTGGTGGCCTTCTATGATGATGTTATGGCAGTGGTGGACAAAGGAAGAGCAACAAAAGTCATCTACCTCAACAGTACAAAGCATTTTAGCGTACCATTGTCAACCTTGTTTCTAAAGTGGAGAGACATGGACTTGACAGATGGACCACTTAGTGGATAAAAAATCAGCTGAATGATCACTTTTGAAGAGTTTTAGTCAATGGCTTGATATCCAATTGGTGATTCCTCATGGGTCTGTATCGGAACTAGCACTTTTTAACATCTTTATTGCAACATTGACAGTGGAATTCAGTGCGCCCTCAGCAAGTTTGCCGAAGACACAAAGCTGGTGAAGTCAACACCAAGGGCAGGGCTGCCATCCAGCAGGACCTTGACAGGATTGAGAAATGGGCCTGTGTGAACCTCCGGATGTTCAACAAGGCCAAGTGCAAGGTGCTGCACCTCAATCAGGAAAATCCCAAGCACAAATACAGGCTGGGCAGAAAACGGATAAAGAGCAGCCCTGGGAAGAAGGACTAGTGGGTGTTTGTTGACAAGAAGATCAACATGGGCCAATAGTGTGTGTGCACATCCCAGAAAGTCAAGCACATCCTTGGCTGAGTTAAAAGTGCTATGTATGACAAGCAAACTGAGAGTGGTGATTCTCCCCCTCTACACTGCTCTTGTGAGACCCTTCCTGGAGTACTGTGTCCAGCCCTGGGCCCTCAACACAAGGAAGACATTACCTGTTGGAACAAGTCCACAAAAGAGATACTAATTTGATCACAGAGCTGGAACACCTCTCCTAAGAAGAAAGGTTGAGAATGTTGGGGCAATTCAGCCTGAAGAAGAAAAGGCTTTGGGGAGAACTTCAGAAGCTTTCCAGTACCTAAAGAGGGTTTACAAGAAAGGTGGAGAAAACTTTTCACAAGAACATGTAGCGACAGGACAAAAGGGAATGGCCTCAAACTGAAGAAGAGTAGGTTTAGATTAGATAATAAGAAGAAATTCTTTACTGTGAGGATGGGAAGGAAGTTGAAACAGGCTACCCAGAGAGGTTGTGAGCTCTCTGTCCCTGGAGGTGTTCAAGCGAGGTTAGATGGGGCTCTGAGTGAGCTGGTCTAGTGGAAGCTATTCTTGCTCATTTCAGAAGTGTTAGAACTGCATGATATTTAAGGTCTCTTCCAAACAAAACCCTTCTTTCCAACCCACCTTTGTCCCTTGATTCAGCCTTTTCAGATTCCTCTACAGATCCTTACAACCCTCTAGCTTATCAATACTTCTGAGCAGCTTGGTGTCACCTGCAAATTGACTGAGGGGTCACTCAGTCCCCTTGTCCAGATGAACAGTAAATTAAAACATTAAACTGAACTGTCCTGCATGTGTTGCCTGATGGCATTTAGGATGATCTGTTCCATGATCCCACCTGTCACTGAACGAGGTCAGACTGACAAATCTGGGTTTCCCTGCATCCTTCTTCTGGTCCTTCATGTAGATGGGCATCACATTTGTCAAATTCCTGTCAACTGGCACCATCTCAATTAGCTGGAATTGCTTTCCGGTGTCTGTTCGCACATGCCCGATACATCCAGTAAGACTGTAGCATGTTTCACTGAAACAAATTGCAAGGAATGTGCCCCAGACTTCAAAAGCCTTTCATTGTCTAGATAAATAGAGGGAATTAAAATGGCCATTTTGGAGTTATCAGTTTCAGCAGAAGCTGCACTTAAGGATCATGGCAGAAGCTGAAGTAATAACAGTGATCACCTTGAATCCTTTAATCCTGCTGCTTTTTTTCTTATGTAGACAGTTATTTCTGTACAACGTCTCACTGTCGCCTGGTGCAGAAGTTTTCATTAGTTCTCATTTCTCCCTATCTCTTTTTCACTGGTCTCATTCCTAGAGAGAGTTTATTCAAACACTTCCATTCCACAAATCTTTCAAAGGGATACATACTAGGTCCTTATATTAACTAAATAAATTGGTAGATTTCTACCTTAAATACAGAGATTTTAGGTGTCTCATATAAAATTGTGTCTATTCATCCTTGTTAAGTACAGAGAGTTTGTTCAAAAATCCTATCAAGCTAGATCCCCGTCTACAGTATTGCTATTTTGGTCCAGGTCCTCCTGTTTCAAACCTTGGTTAAATGCAAACTCCCTGGAGAAGAGGAAAGTAGAGAGAAGAAAAACTTTTGTTACTGAAATAGTAAAATCAAAACTTAAGGATTTGATACCTTTCTGCTAAACTCTGGAAAGGAAAAGAGGATTCTGTGTGCAACACAGATCTTGAATATTTTTGTTCATTACTCCTTTAAACACTAATAAAAATAACAATGGGTAAAATTCTCTTTCAGAAGAAGGGTTATCTAGTAGTAACTTTTGTTCTCTGTTTGTACCTGTAAATACATTAGCTGTACTCAAATTATACTACAGGGCAAACTTTTTCATCATGAAGTGCTCTCCCATGCCACTGTAAAAGAGGGAATTGGGAAGGATTTTTTTGATAGATATCTCAGATGAAAATGAAGCACAAATGCGACAATATGATATCTAAGAACTGTTTATTGTTAAAGAAGGGTAAGTGTTCCTACCGAAGTGGGACGGAAAAGAGAGCAGAGAGGGGAAAAAGAAGACACAGAAACAGAAGGCAGGGACAGCGCTACCGCAAGAGCCCCAGCGCTCTGTCAGCATCAGCTGGGCAGACAGAGCATGCATGCTGCGAGCCGCCGTGCGCCTGCCTGGCTGCCGTGCCAGCTAGGCGCGAATTTCGAACAGCAGCAGGCTGCCTGTCCTGCAGTTGCCGAAGAACAGCTGTGGCCCCGGGCACACCCATGGAGCTGCCCCGGCCGGGTTCTCAGGGTCGGGGGGCTCTCAGGGTCGGGGGGCTCTCAGGGTCGGGGGGCTCTCAGGGTCGGGGGACTCTCAGGGTCCGGGGGCTCTCAGGGTCATGGGGCTCTCAGGGCCGGGGGGCTCTCAGGGCCGGGGGGCTCTCAAGGTCGGGGGGCTTTCAAGGTCGGGGGGCTCTCAGGGCGGCTGCGGTGGCTGCGGCCTGTGAGCTGCGGGCCCGTGCTGCGGGCCGCTGCCGGGCAGCGTGCGGAACATGGCCGAGGCGGCGGCTGGGCGCGTCAGGGGAAAGTTGGAAGCAGCAGGCCTCCGCGGGAGCGGCGAAGCCGGGCAGGACGGGTGCGGGCAAGGAAGCAGGACTGCAGAGAGGAAAAGGCGGACAGGGGAGAGAGGCCGAGCTGACCCTGCAGGCAAGCCCCCACTCCTTCCAAGAAACCCAAAGAGAATGGCTCCCGTTGTGTCGCAGTTAGCTGCTTTTGTGTGCCAAGGCTCCCCCACACAGCCCGATTTCCCGGGCATCCAGGGCACATGGGCATCTGCCCCACCGGCAAGTGGGGTGTTGCCTGCAGTCCGATCGTGGAAGCTTTCTCCGCTCTGATCGGCTGCCAGGAGAAGCCTCGCCGGGGACAGGGCTGCCAGCACATGTACAGGCCCTATAGGAATCCTTCACCATAACGTATAATAAAAGACGCATAAATAAAAATCAGATTGGTCCCTCTCAAGCACACAAATAAAAAAGCAATCACACACCATATTCCTCTCATCCAGTATCAGCAATTATATTAATGCTGAGATTTGTAGAAAATGCTTCCACCATAGTTACGTTAATCTCAATTACCTTTTCAATGGGAAAGGAAAGCAAGGCATAAATTACCTCCAATATATTTGTTTAGCCCCGTGAGTTTGATATTTACAGACATATTACAACATGACAATATGGGGATGTTAATGGTTCTATTTTATTCCTAGTAAATACTATTAAAATAGATCTGAGGCGAAGCTATGGAAATTCAAGAGTGGAATAAAAATATACACTATTTACTGATGCTGACACTGTTATAAAGTGTTTTGCTCCCCAAATACCTTTTAATTACAGTAGAAAAAAGTGCTTGAACAAGCTGTTTATCAGACCTATAGGAGTATATGTTCAGCAACACTTTGAGGTTTAGACATCATACATACTCTTTTTCTATTATTCTCTTGCGGATCAAGATCAAGAAAACAACTGCAAAACCAAAATATTGCTCACTATGAAATAATATAATTTCCTGCCATGCATTATTTAGAAATAGTAGTTAATTTTCTTTTGCAATTTTTGTCAACATATGCAAATCACATATAGAATCACATTTATGACTGAGAGTTGGTTGTTTTCATTAGTTGTGTTCATTAATTCATAATCATACAGGCATATATTGGCGGGCAACTGGAGATCTTGAAATAGGAATTGGCTGGCCAAAGTCTGAGTAGGTTTCTTACCTACTGGTGATCTTTACAGATATCTGGAAAAGATTCATTGCAGAGTCTTGTCCTTCTCCAGTTATATTGTTACAGGTTAGGGGCATTCCTTGAGTGAAAATCTAGGGGAACAAGGACCAGAATGCCTTCACGTCAATTGTACTGTGACAGGAGATACAAGTGATCAGACAGTACAAGAGCGCTGCTACTCTAAACAGAGTAAAAGACAGTGTTGAATTAAGACCAGGAGACAAAAATGCATGTACTCTGTGGATGAAAATGCTGATGTGTTTGATGAACTCCTAAAATCCATTTTCAATACTGTGCATTCTCTATTCTGAAATTCTTTATTGCTGGTGGTTTATTCTAAAGATCCATAGTTGCTAGTCCAGCATTCTGTTATGAAGAAGGGTCACGTACATTAAAGATTAATTTGGGGGTATAAACTGCCTTTTCAGTGAGGTAAGGAGATTTGAAAGGAAGTCAGAAGTTATTTTAATGCTTGTAAATGATTGTGTTATATAGGACAAAATACATAATAATGTATTTGGTGTTCTCTATAAAGAGAAAGGTATTGGAATCCTAAACTGATATGGGAAAAGGAGAGGTTATGTTATGGGTAAGGGTAAAAAAGACAGAGCAGTGTGCTCTTCAGACAAGTAAATGGTTTTGTAGGTGTATGCAGAAGTTTGTGTATTAATACAATTTATGGCAAGCAGGATCTGTAAATGTCAGCAATATTGTTTTTGTTTTTTCATGCTTCTTCAGGAACCTGCAGCCATCTAATAATACCCTCTAAATCGTTTCATCTTCCTGAGAGCTCTCTTGTTGCAGCTTTGATCTGTCAATTAGTGACCTGGGACTTAGTTCAAATTTTTGCTATATGTTTTTGCCATGAGATGAGTTGCTGTTTGCCACTGAAACACCAAGCTAGCACTCATTCTAGTGTTCGAGCAAACTGAATAATTTTCCGTTTTACACACCACAAAGTAGAATTTAATTGGAAGCAAGGTTTTTTCAGTTCTGATTATGCATAAAATAATAATATGCATAAAATTACCATGGAGGAATTTCTGTGATGCAATGTTAATGAATAATTATTTGAATTCTCTTAACACACTTTATCTAGCCATAGAATTTCTCAATAATGACCAAATAATTGTACAACTATGTCCATGTTTCACATTAGAATTTTTTTTGTGGTGGTGGTGGTGGTGGTGGTGTTTTATGAATGAATAATTATATATTTGATCTTTTTAGATTATACATAATATAAGTTTCTGACTCATTTAAGTTCTCCCTCTCCAGGGCATGAATTTACTACTTGTACAGAGAAATTAAGGCTTCAGGAACACAAGTGGTGCTAGAGAAAGTTGAGTTGGTTTTTAAAACATTTATTTTACATACTTTGGTAAATAAATTCTGTAAAAATAAATGCAAATGGGTACGTCTTCATGCATAGATGAGAGGTTTTTCACATTTTTATAAAATGTTTATTCTAACTAAAATAATCGAGAGAGGTAACTTTTTTCCTGGTATTTCCATGGAGATTTTAAATAAATTTTAAACAAAATTTCTCAGAAAACTCATAAATTCTATATGTTTTAAACAACCATTCCTTCATCTTATGCATACTTTGTTAGGTAGAACAAAAACATTTGTTGAAATCTTTATAGAGAACGGGCTTTAGTGATTAGAAGAGCTTCTTTGTAAAAATTGCTATAGGTTTGCTATGAATAAACTGACAACTTTGACAAGATATTTTCATAGACTGCTCTGCACATAACAAAAAATCTCACATTTAATAAAGGACAACTAGATAAAAGAAGTCAGACATATCAATTATTAGACTTTACTACACTAAGATACATTTACAAAGAGGGTAAGATAGATTATTTTCTCTCTTTCTTTTTTCCCCAGATATCAAATATAACAAATAATTAGCAATTGAATTAGAAATTGAAGATTACCCTGCTCTTTCTTTTTGTGTGTCCAAAAATATTTGTAAAAAGATACTTGCAAATTAGTCTCCTCTCCCTCTGAGGCAGTCTTAAGAGATTGCACAAGGACTTAACTTCCAAATCACTGCACAGCCTCCAGCACAGAGGATAAAATATGCTGTGATTATGGTTCAAATAGTTGGCTCTTGCATGCTGAAGGCCCACCTTTTAATTGCCGCTCTAAAGGATGCATAAAGGAATTAGTAATGAAATAGCGAACTAGTCTAGCATATAATGCTGTGGTCTGTACGTAATAATGAGTATAGCAGCTGGCAGACAGTGCACATGACATTAGAAATTAGAATATTTTGGCCTTCCTGTTTGGTCTGCTGTCGAGCAAAACTTCAATGCAAAAGGAATTCTTCAATGCTTAAACACAGACTTCTATAAGCTATTAAACCCAGACACACTGCATGCCCATACACATATATTTCACATATTTTGTATTGACATTGTTTCTTCAGTAAACTTATTTACCAGAGTACCCTTTCTTTTGCATACTGAAAGGTGTACCATTCTTGTATTCCTTATCAAATACACGAGCTGTTAACTTGAATTTTAACCCAGTAACAATTTCTTAGGCATAAATATTTTTATTCTGGTTTATATCATTTACCCTTCAAGAGATACCTTTCTAAAAAAAAACTTTTTCGTTTACAAAGTATTATTTTACAAATGGAGTTTTATGGATATAGACTCACTCATTGCTTACAAGACTTATTCATCATAACATAGAAGAAGTAATTAAAGAACTAGCTGAAAAAATTCAGAAAAAAATGGGTGCAAAATTACAGCACTTGTTGAATACAGTTGCTTAGAAATTTGCTTCAGAGTAACAATCCTATTTTAAAATGTTTATTTTTAAAAATACCTTGGTGCAGTGTGATGTTAATAGAAGAAAAAGACAATTTTTCAGGGTAAACCTAAACAATATTTAAAAGGGGGAAAAAAACCCAAATAAAAAAAACCTGCAGATGATAAATAATTGCTTAAAAAAAGATTTAACGTTCTTTCCTATTACAAGATATGTAATTGCCATTGCCATTGAATAGCAATGGGAAGGTTTATGAGACAACATCAATACATTTTCCCCCTCTAGCAGTGCTGTATTATGAAAACAAGAACAACTTCAGCCAAGAGATTTGGATTTAATGTAGTAAGGTTCTGGGTCCATTGCAGCTGTTGGTGTCCTTAATGACTTGTGTTAGTGAAAAGTGTGAAATCATCTGAAGATACTGCTGCTTCACATAACGTTGTTCTGTTTATACAGGTGTTTTAACACTATACAGATAGAGACAATACATTCCATAGGCAATCTGGTGAAAATAAAATTATAAAATCCATAATAAAGATTCAAATGATAGGGTAGTTTGGGTTGGAAGGGACTTTTAAAGGGGCCTGATTCCAAGGTCCCTGCCAGGGACATCTTCCACTAGATTAGATTGCTCGTTTCCCCATCCAGCCTTGTCTTTAGCACTTCCAGTGGTTGATTATCCACAACTTCTCTGGGCAAGTCTCTTGCCACCCTCACTGTAAATTTATTTCTTATTTAATCTAAAGCCATCTTTTTCAGTTTAAAGGTGTTGCCTTTTCCTCTCACTGCAAGCCTTGGTAAAAAGTGTTTCCCCATCATTCTTAGAATCATAGAATAGAAAGATTGGAAAAGACTATCAAGATCCAATCTTTGATCTCTACCTTGTCAAGACCATAGCACTAAGCGCCATGTCCAGCCATTTCTTGAACACCTTCAGAGATGATGACTCCACCACCTCGCTAGGTACCTCCCTAAGTAGCTTGGTGCATTGCACCAGTTAATCCTTTTGAAGAAGAAATTTTCCCTGATATCCAATGTAAATGTCCCCTAGTGCAGCTTGAGGCCATTTTCTCTCATCCTTGCTTCTAGAAGTGAGCATCCCCCATCTTCCTACAGCTTTCTTTCAGGTAGTTGCAGGGAGTGAGAAGGTCTCACCTCAACCTCCTTTTCTCTAGGCAAATTATAAGTTCCAGTGCTTCTCCAGGCTAATTAAAATTATCCAGATCCTCTTACATACTCCTTTAAGTATTGAAAGACCATAACAGGGTCTTCCCAGTGCCTTCTGTTCTGCAAGATTAATAACTTCCATTGTTCCACCTTTTCTTCATAGAAGAGATGTTCTAGCCCTCTGATTATATCTGTGGCCCTCCTCTGTACATTCTGGCAGATACATGTCTTTTCTGTGTTGGAAACACCAGAGCTGGATCCAGTAACCCAGAGCAAGTCTCACCAGAGCAGAGAAAAAGGGCAGAATCACCTCCCACAACCTACGGGCCATGCTGCTTTTGATGAAGTCCAGAAAACAATTGGCATTTTGGGCTGCAAATGCATATTGCTGGTTCATACCTAATTTTTTATCTGCTAATATCCCAATTTTATCTCCTCAGGGCTGCTCATCTCCCAGTCTGTAATGCTGCTATTGATTGCCCTGGCCCAGGTGCAGGACTTTAACTTTGTTGAAAGTCATGAATAATGGTGCATTTATTCAGCCTGTCAAAATCTCTCTGGATGACGTCTGCTCCTTCTAGCATATCACTGGACTGTTCAGCTTGCTGTCTGTGGTGGAATGACAGGCTGGATGCCTACCAAATCCCTCTACTACTCCCTCCTTAGACAAAAAGGGGTGGAAAAAAATAAGATGGAAATCCCCTTCTGGGTCAAGATAATGGAAATTTTAAAAGGAAAAGTAAAGGTCATGCATGAGGAACCAAAGAAAACAAAAGATTTTATTTTCTACTTCCCATATGCCATGACCAATCACTTCCTGAGAAGCATGGCTTCAGCTTACACTTACACTTATTGGTTGTTCTGGAAGCAAACAATGCAAATAGGAAATCTACCCCCTCACCCTGTAAGTGTAGGTAACCTCATTCATGCACCCCCACCCACCACCCCTACCATGTCCTTTTTATCTTACCTTTTATTACTGAGTGGGCATCATATGGTAGGAAATATCACTTTGGTCACATTAGTCATCAGCTGTATTGGCTATGTCACCTCCAAAGATTCAGCCTACTGGAGGGTAGGAGTGGGAGAATATTGGAGAGACATTACTGATGCCATGCAATGCTGCTCAGCAAGAGCCAAAACACTGGTGTGTTATCAACACCTTTGTAGATACCATTCCAAAGCACAGTGCTTCAAGGGCTGCTATGGGGAAAACTAACTTCATTTTAGCGGGGCCCAGTAGTGTGCCATCTGCAAACTTGCTGAGGATGCACTACATTCCACTGTGCATTCCATTTATAAAGATGTTGACCAGTACTGGCCCCAGTAGAGACTCCTGACAAACTTCACTTGTTACTGATCTCCATTGGAACATTGAACTGTTAACTGCAGCTCTTCACATGCAAACATTCAGGTACTCCTTTTCCTGTCCAGAAGTGCACCCATCTCCAGTAAACCCATATATTTCCAATTTAGCAGCAAGAATGTTGGGGAGGACCATATCAAAGACCTTATGGAAGTCAAAGTAAATTCTATCAGATCCTTTTCTCATCCTTCTCCAGAGCAAACACACCACTATAGTGGGCCTTAAATTAATCAGGCACCATTTGCCTTTGGGGAAGCCATTTTCCTGTCTTTCATATGCCTTGAGGTAGATCCCAGAAGGACCTGTTCCATGACTGTACTACGCCCAAGGTACAAGACTGACAGATTGGTATCTGCCAGCAAACATCCAGTCCAAGACTGTCTTGTTGGTTTGGCCTCTAATTTTCACCCACACGCTCTAGATCTCTGCTGGGCTGTTTTTCAGTGGCAGGGTTTTTTTTCTGTGTAGGTTACTCAGTCATAGAGGCAAACCCCTCACCTTGTCAGTCATTGACAGAGAGGCCAGCCTCTCTGAGCTGTCTGTCCTGAACAGTTTTAGTCATTGATTGAAGTGCTCCAATGATGTGATTCATCCCACCAAGTCTCAGTGATAGCAATCAGGTCATAGCTTTCCAGATGCACCAGAGGATGCACCCATGTGAAGTTTTGAAAGGTATTGGAATCCTGTAGATCATTTCAAAGAAGGTAAAAGGACAACAAAACTGTTATAAAATTAAGGAAATCGCATCGCTAAGATTTGCATTCAATTTTTAGCTTCATCAGTGACACCTGACACTTCCAAAAAGAATTTGGGAACCCGTTTCACCTGAGGTCATTAGTGCTTCTTGTTCAACAGCAGTAATGAAGTGGTGGACCTAGACAAGGCAGCTCTGGAAGAGCCAGGTCACACAGGAGGTCAGGAATACTTGTTAACATCTACATTTCTGTAGTTTACATCCATATTGAACAATCTTCTTGCCACTTTAATGGAAGAAGCTGGTAAAGTGTCATGGAAGTGTGGTTAGGCCACTTTAAAAAATCACTGTCAATAGTGTTGTCAAAAAGCAGGTTTTAATATTAAATTGTGAAAGTGCAACTTCAACAGAGTTTGATTGTAAAGTTCACTCAATTGCTTACCACAGAGTTGTGGTGATTTAATACCAGTGGGAAATTACACTGTAATCACCATGAAGTCAATCCCATTCCCCCAACCCCCTCCAGTAAGAGCGGGACAGAAAAAGAGGCTATGGGTTGGGATAACAATTCACTGGAAGCAAGCAGTGATGGAACAAGAAACAGTAACAGCAGCAATGTTAATAATAAAAGTATACAAAAAGAAAAAGTTCTTTACACACTAAAGATGTTCACCATCTTAGTTCCACATAGCCACCGAGTTCGAAGCTGGCGGACACTCCCCATGGGTCACATGGACCACATGGACCTCAGGATGATGTCATGATGGTGGCCACTCCTGTGCCCAGCACCACATGGTTTCCCGGGACAAAACCACGATGGTGGGTGCTTCCCACAGCTAGGTTTTCCCAGCACCAAGCCTGGGACAACCAAAAAAACAATGATGGACAAGCCCTCAAAAGCTAGATTGTCCTTGTTGCACTGTGCTGCCCGTTTCTAGACCACTCTATTCCACTGAAGCTCATGCTTAGCTAGGATTTGCTGCAATTATAACACTGACTTTATTATAGATTCACAATAGCAACATTCATGCCATAATCCATTCACATGCACACACAGAGACAAAAAGATATATTTATATCTATGTATGTAAAGGTACCCATCAGAAATTCCCCTCAGATTCAGTAAAATACTTGCATAAAATCCCACAGTGTTTCTCAACAGGCATGGGTTACACCTCAAGGAGTATGTTGGTGCGTGGGACTGGGTAGCCATCTAGGACTCATCATCAGTGAAAGAAAGTCTTTTGAGTATTGAAAAATTGAGTATTGGTGAGCTCCAAAGGGTGTCCCACTCAGAGAGATGTGCTAGTACAGCCTGCTGAAGTCCAGGAGAACTCAAAGGATCTCACTTAGGACCCCTGTTATGAGATGCTTGGCTTTAGTCACCACTAAGATTCCATCCTGGACGGAAACCAAGTTGGTGACTACTGGATTTTTTTTCCTAAAAAGTCCAATTGCTATGGTTCCACTTGGGCTACAATTCAGATAAATTATTTGCCAAGGGTGACAAACATAGATGTTTTTTCTTTTCTCTTGACCTTGGTTAGGCAACTGATGTTTCTCTTGAAGTCAGAATTATTCCCACCTTTACCATGCAAGAGCTCCTGCTGTGATCAAGGATTCTTCAGTATGCAGTTGGTATTATAAAGGGGTGCTTCATCGCTCAGCTGGTTTGGTCAAGGCTTATCAGGAGCTTCTGAGATCCTAGAGCAAGACAGAGGAGGGGGCGGAGGATGCACCACCACTTAAGGGATTATGCCTGGCCTGTATCTTTGGCAGAAGGTCACAGTGTTGATAAATTTTCTTGTTTCTTTCCTTCTCCATTTGTTTCTTAATCAAAAGATTTGGAGAGAATGATATGGAGTGGATACATGTCAGTGGTGACTTTCTCCTCTTCTAAAAACAGCAAAATTTTAAATTTTCCTTTGCCTGTCAGCAAAGCTGTCTGAAAAGAAACCATTTCTTGTTTTCCAGTACTTTCCTCCTACTGAAGCAATTTCTTCTTCATCACATCCTTGCTCACTATTCAGAACAGTGAAATGCAGCCCATTTTTCTTCCTGGACAACACAAGCTTATGCACAGACACAGATGCAGTAGTTCTATAAAAGAACAATGCAACAATAATCAGGAAAGCAATTTTTAGTCAACAGATTAACAAAGTAAAATGGCTTTTTCTTTTACTACAGTTCCCATGCACTACATCAATAAGCAACAAGTACAAATAGTAATTTACTATGACATTAAAAACAGACAAAGAATAAAACTATTGAAGTGGTAGCTTACCTTCCCTCCTATCTAAACCCCAGATGACAGAATCAGGGAACTATACTCAGATGAAATGTGGACTATCTTGAACAGGTTAAAAAGGTGAAAAAGACAGTAAAATTGAATAACTCAATAAAATGATTCGTGAATTTGTGAGATGCCAGGTTCTTTTTCTGAAGCAACACAATAAGTAATGTTGTTTTAGACTCATCTTTGCTGCCTGACACAAATGCAAAGAGTATCCAAGCACTGTGGCCCAGAGCTCACTGTAACTGCCTGCTCAGGACCTGCCCATTATTTCTTCCCACACAAAATCTATAGTCCTTGAAGAAGTAAGTGCAGACATATATGGAGATGATCTGTCTAATATACAGGTAAGTCTGGTTTTCTCCTTTTTAGATAATGCACTGTATTCAATGGGATAATAGCAACCTTGTAAGAAAAATACAGCTCATATGGCAAGGACTGTCAGTAACCAGAAGCACACTCAATCCCTTCTCTGCAGCTGCTGTGCCAGTTGCTGAAGGACACCTGGCACTAGTTGAGGATTCATGAGCCAGTGTCATGCTCCCTGCTCAAATTCATGAGCCAGGCCATAAAGGGGTAGTTGAGATTGGCGGCCATTTCCAGCAATGTGGATGTGCTACTAGCTTTTCACAGCAATGCTACCTGAGAGATTCTAGAACCATGCTCTCTGGCAGACCACTTTTACCAGATAACAGGAGTGATCAAATTCCTGCAGTATTCTACAGTGGCTTATAGAACATGGAAGAGAAGTTGCTTCCCTTTGGTGCAGAACGCAGATCTGTTGGCAAGATAGGGGGCATGCAGCAAATAAGCATGTGTGTGCTATGAGCAATCGTGTTGTGTGAGGCAATGTCTTGAGAGCTTGAGAACTAAGCATCTTTATTGATGACACACAGGTGGCATGGATCACACACACTAGCCTAGGCTGGGCATACCTCCCAGACTGTGTTGCGTGCTGTGAGTTTGCCTTTTCTGAATTGTGAGGTAAGGTAGTGAGCACTTGAAAGTTGCTCACTTTTGTGTTTTTACTACGACTTTATTCTCCATACTCAGTTGATAAGTACTGGTTGTCTGGCTAATCAGAAATATGGGTAAGTTCCTGAACCTTGAACCATATCTAATGTTGGATGGGAGTCAGTTGTTCAACAGTTGCATCTGTGACTCTGTGAAGCAGCAGAACTGTGAATTGAATTCAGTGATCTGTGTGTTGGCTCTCTATAGGAGGACATTGAATAACAGCAGACATTCCATAATATGAAATAGGTAGGATAAATATAATAAAAATAAAGATTCTTAGTCTCTGTAACAATAGAGGTCAATCAAGAAAATAAACTATTACAAACTATCTATTTTCTTTGTGAGAGTTATTTAGCTGATTTTTACATTATCCAGGAATCACTTATTACCATACTTATAAATTGAACTGAAATACACAGAGTGGAAATACAGTTCTTAAAAGGAGGAGGAAGCTGAGACAAAGTTAATGTAGAACTGTGGCTAAAATGATATTCAAGAAAACATGGACCTGTGGTACGTGAATTTCCAGCTCTAAGATTTTGTGTTCTGTTTTATTCTACAACTTAGTTGGACGAACTAACATTAATTTTGAATGTATGATTCAGTCAAAATTATTTCCCCTCCTCCTAAATTAATTTTGTACTTTGTTGGTGCAGTGAATTATGTTTCTGCTTTGAAATAATGAGTCTGTCTTTCAAATATTATTGAATGGAGAAGAGAGTATGCTGAAGACTTTAGTTTTTGAGGCATTTTTTATGTCTCTCTTACTATCTCAATTAAGGTGAGTGATCTAAACTGAAATCTAGAGTAGAGAATATTCAGGTCTCTGAAGAATTAACTGCTATGTTCCAGTTGAACATTTTCTTCTGTTCTCTGTTAGCTGTCCTAAAGGCAAACCTCTTAGCCTAAACAGCTTGAACTTTGTCTGCACTCTTAATTGGCATCTTCAGGGATTGTTAAATATGGGTCTGTTCCATCTCCTGTCAGTTCAATCAGACCTTTGAAATAATATTTTCTTTCTCTAGCAATGAAGCCTGTAACATGTACCATCTTCTAGCACAGTTTCAACTTACTACTTTATTGTAGCATGACCATTTCCACAATTTGACTTGGACAACAAAATTATGTATTAGAGGGATGTGCATTATGAAATAGCACATCAATTTAATGCCCCAGAAAACTTAGATTTCACAGTACCATGCCCTCAAAACAAAGTAAAGCCAACATTTGCAGAGGTAAAAGCTTGACAATGCTTCAGCTGCTGCAGAAAACTGCTGAGCATGTGGGAATTGAGTCCATATATAAATATTACATACCCCAAAACTCTGTGTAAACATCATAACCAATGTGGCTTAAATTAACAAAATCAAGGAGTTCCACAATAAAGAAGACACTCCAAAGCCTGTGAACAGGACAGTTAGTTAAGGACAATCTTACACATCTGTTTTCAAAAATTTGGGCTGCGGGGTTTTTTTTGGTTGTTGGCATTTTTTTTGTTTGAATTTTTGTGGGGTTTTTTTTTTTTTTTAAGTCTGTCAGATTCTTCATGGTACTTAAACATAGTTTAAAGTATTTAATTTCCTTGGTGGTTTCCTTAAAGTAAATCTTTCATGGAAGTCTCTACAAGTGTTGTATTATTTATCTGAAGCTAATCTCCCAAACTGGTCTTTTGGATGCATATGCAACTAGGCATACTTCTTAAACCTGACTTGTATTAAATCATAATGCATTTCAATTCTCCTTTGCTCACTTCTTGAGTAAATAACCATGTACATTAAAAGAACCCCACCAAGTTCTGTACTATTGATAAAAAAGCATGTATTAACTATTTTCATGACATTGAGTTAGACGTTGGTAGAAAAATACCAGGTTTTAGCCTTAAAGACAACAGGGCTTAGATTGTATTTAATAATTATTTTATAGAGCATATATATTTTAAATACATTGTTTTTAACTATGTCAGGATGATTTTCCCCAAATAGTATTTTAATCAGATCTTATTATAGCACAGATTACTGTTTAGGTAGATTTCATTCATGAAACTGAATGACCATTTTTGCACATAACTGCTGCTTGTTTTCTGATAACTAGAAAGGGTCCACTAACTAAAGACATAGAAAATATGTCTTCAAACACACACATTCAGATAGTATTCCACAGCTGAGCAAAGCATCCATTTTTTTCTTTTAGAGAAATAGCATTCTGCCTGCCCTAGTTCTCTGAATAGACTTGACTTCTTTTCTTTATACATAATTACATTTGACATTAAAAGTATAACTTCCCATGGGAGAATGAACTTCACATTTCAGCAGTCAGAGGAGACAGTATAAAATAAATATGATTAACACTTTAGGGAAAAACACAATCATATAAAGCATTTGTTTCTCAGTCAGTCCTGAATACATTCTAATTAGCTTTGTTTTTTCCTGTAGGGCTCACTCCTGATTACACAGTATCATAATCTTTTTTTCTAGATTCAATATTTCCACTAAGAAGTAACTCTAGGAATTGCAAAGACTCCTATATATTTTTTTATTTTGAAATGCTGGGTTTGATCCTTCTGTTTTTTGCAACTTCCTTTTTATGTATTTTCTGTTAATTCTTTTCTTTGAACATTTAAGGACTCTGACTTGTTTTAATGCAATGCATTAAAAAAAAAAAGATAAATTGAAGTGAAAACACTAATTCTGAAAACCTTTCTATTTATTGTAATGCTCTTTTAAGGTAAACATAGCATGGGCACTACAGAGGTATTAATATTTTTTAAAAATTCAAAATAGCATGAGAAGTGACATCACACTAGCAAGGCTGGAATTTTGGAGATCTTCATCATGGATTTTTCTCAGCTGGTGTGTGCTGATAATAGTGTGATATTGGTGACATCCCTTCATTCTTTATTGGACAGAATTTATTATGGCTGGCTATTTTAGATCTGCACAAGTACAGCAAAGTCCTCAGATGAGCAAGGCCGAGGTTTCAGGGAGTTTTCCTTATTAAAAAGAAGGTCAAGATTCATGAATCTTGAATAAATTCCAACTGTGTGAGAGCTTGAGAGATAGTAATAATAGACACTTCTGTTCATCAGTGCTCTCTTTCTCATTTTTTTCAATATGTACTTTTCTTAGTTACCTGGTTCTTGCTTCTTATTTCATTCCTCTCCTCTGTGCACATCTTACATCCAGATCTCTCTGCCAGAATCACGCATGACACCATCTCCCTTCTTTCCTACCAACTTTCAGTTCTAATTTCACTTTGTTTCCACTACTCTCTCACCTCTCTCAGGTCTATTTTTCATTTCTCTACTTTGTCACCCATGCAGCCTGGATACCAGATAAGAGACATTGAATTCTTTAATGAGGCCTCCTTTCTGCCCTTTATACTGATACCCAGGACCAACAGAACCCCTGTAAGTACAGACTGTAAGTGGCTCATTTGCAGAATTTGATTGCCAAGTTCTTTAAGTTGGTCCTGGTGATAGGTGAAGATTGATCTTTCAGATGATTATAACGTACCCAACTTGCTCAATTATAGTCAAAGAGATGGTTCATCAAGAGGTTGTTCCCCTTGACTATGTTTCACTTTTTCACTGAAAGACAGGCAAGATATAAGTGAACAGCAGTGGGTTTGGGTTCTTTTTTTCTTTTTTAAAAACAAATTAGAAAAATATTTGTCTTAAAACGTTACAAAATTTTCCATCAAACACAGGGAATACTTAACTCCAAATAGTCAAAAGTTTTCTGATGTTTATTAAAGACCTGGTAAAACAGTCCAGCAGTGGGGCATCTTACATAGTTGTGGGCTAAACCTGTTAAGATTCAGACTGTTTCGTAGTCTTGGACAGTGTACCAAGATGAAGGAAGATACCCACAACATTTTCTGTCCTTTGCAGACAGATACAACATGGACAGAAGGAAGGGTATAAATCAAAGAAAGGAAGTCCACTACAAGTAGCTTTTCCAAAGCTGAAAAGACCATCTTTTTTAAGGATAGTAATCAGACAAAGTTATATTGGAACTTTCTTTCTCCAGGGCATTGATTTCTGTTACCATAAAAGTGTATGCCATGGATATAGTCTAACCTGGAAAACTGTGTCTTGACCAATCTGACACTGAAAAATGTAAGAATATGAGATCAGGTCCTTTTCTCCTGAAAAGATACCACACTTCAGCAGTTTCAGCTTGCTTCAGGCACGCTGCTTGGTCTTGCTCAGGAGGACACTAAAGAAAGGAGACATAAATCTCCAGAGCGAGGTAAGAATTTCACAGGCTTGTGTTTTATAAGCTTGTTTAACCTTCTGAGATTTTTCCCCTTTGCTCCCGAGTGTAGTTGGTAACCTTACAATTACCTATGTAGTTTTAAAACCAGTTCTGAAGAAAAATCTATTGCCATTAATTATACAATCATTATGAATGATTTGGATATTGTGATGTGGCTAATGCTGCAAATAGAATCACATTTAATCAGGAAGTTGGAGCGCATAAAAGTTCGATTCCATGTCACAGACTTTAAACTACACGAGTTCTGAGCACGATTACTGTGGTGTGAAATCCATATGCTTTTGTATTGTTTCCATGGCATAAAAAGAGTAATGAGCAAAACTGAACATTTTTTAGTAACATATCAGTTATATAAAAATAAATGCTTACAGTTTCAAACTTGAATAAAAGCTTTTTAATGCCGTTTTGGAAAAGGACTGGAACATGATGCATCAGCTTTACTAAAGGGGATGGATAAAAGATGAAATAAAGATGAGACTCACCAGAAAATAGCTTTCCTGACCTCATCTGGCTTTCCTTTCCCTGCAGAGCTGTATTTCCATGCTGTCCAGGATCATTGTTATAGCAAATTGACCAACTTGAACAATCTTAAATATAAAAAATACTGAGGTATTCTTCTGCTCTTTATGTGTGGGATGCACATAATTTGTTTTCCTTACTTTACAATACAAATATTTTAAAATGAGACTGTGGAGATAGATGCATAACTACATGGGACACAACGTGCCTTAAATTTTCAATTTTCTTGCATCATTCACGAGCTAAAAGCATGATGCTGCAGTGATTCATAGCCCTCTTTTAACAGCAGCAGTTAAAAGTGCAAGTAAGTGTTTGCAAGCTTAGGCTCAAGAAAATGCAAACCATTTTTATGTTAGCATAGTAAAACACAATTCTTATATTAAAATAGATAAAATATTTTTCTGTCTTAGAACAGGATCTTAGAATAGATACATTGTATTATATTTTATGAAATGTGGTGAAGAGAAATGAGAAAGATACAGTAAAAATCAGGGAAAGTACAGAGTATTTTTCCATTCATCTGATACATAACAGCTGAGATTTTTATCATTTTCAATGTATTGTCAGGAGATCTTTTAGTTTTATTATTTATGTCATTAACACGCATAAAGGAAGAAATTTTAATGATTTTTCTTCTATCTGTATCATTAATGTTTCATGGTATAGTAAACTTCTAAAGCTGGGAAACTCCTGAATGTTTTGATCATACACTAATGTCATGGTTAAAACCCAGTCAGACACCAAGCCCCATGCAGCTGCTCACTCACTCCCCCACCAGTGGGATCAGAGAAAGAATCAGAAGAGTAATAAAAGCTAGAAAACCCCTGGGTTGAGATAAAAGCAGTTTAATAGGAAAAGCAAAAACCATGCACACAAGCAAAGCGAAACAATCAATTAATTCAGTGCTTCCCATAGGCAGGCAGGTGTTCAGCCATCCGCAGGAGAGCAGGGTCCCATCCTGCACAACAGTAACTTGGGAAGACAAATGCCATCACTTCAAATATCCCCCACTTGCTCCTGCTTCCCTTGACTTTATCTACTGAGCATGATGCCACATAGTCTGGAATATCCCTTGGGTCAGTGTGGGTCACCTGTCCTGGCTCTGTTTCCTCCAAAACTCCCAGGCACCCCCAGTCCCGTCGCTATCATGGAGTATGAAAAGTAGAGAAGGTCCTGGCTCTGTGCAAGCCCTGCACAGCAACAACAGAAACACCTCTATACTATCAACCCTCTGTTCAGTGAAAATCCAAAACAGAGCCCAATACCAGCCACTGTGAAGAAAATTTACTCTACCCCAGCCAAAACCAACCCAACTACCAAAAGGAGATGGTCAAATCCTGTCCTCACCTACAAGATCATTGTGGCTTTAGTTCCAACAAGCAAAGCATCTGGTATTTGTTTTAATTAATTACTGTTTGCTTCATCTTTTTTAAGTCCCTGCAGAAATACTGTTTGTGGTACAGCATATCAGCATTGCTCAACTCTTCTCATTAGGTAGTCCACATAATTCTTTTCATTAGCAGAAATCACACACATTCCAACCTTCCTCTTCCTCATCAATACCTGTTTTGTCCAAACAGGAAGATTGTTCTGCATGTGTACTAAAGGATGCCTAAAGTATGGGGTTTATTGCACATGTACACTGATGTCTCCTGATTATTTGCTCCTCATAACAAAAGAGTGCAGTTTGGCAGCTAGTTGCACAGAGACAAAAAACCAAGCAACCTGTTTTTAGCTGCCGGGTTTTTAGACACGCTCAAGAGAATCAAGGGAATAGATGAATTGCTGTGATGGTGGTATCTGACAGCCAAATATAAATTTCCTGGGGACTGGAAAAGAATTTAGCTGTGCACCTCTGCTGTATAATGCATGATCAGTAAGTCCAGTATGACAAGAGATGAGCTGAAATGACCCTAGCATAAGCAGCAACCAGGAGCAATTCACCTATTTCTCATTATTTCTTAACCCCTTTTGGTCTTGGGGTAGGGAAGAGGAAGGGGGCAGCCAGGGGAGGATGGGGAGTCGTGGTGGATGGAATCTTTAGGCAGAGGAACCCAGCTGAAAAAATTGCATCTGCCACAGATCACCTAGGATGGCAGGTGAAGAATGTCTTACGGCATGAAACTTTTTTGAGCGGTATGCTACACAGCTTTTCTTGGAGGATTTTGAAGGTCATGTACTGCTATTCTTCTCAGTCACAATCCCATCTCATGAGCTATGTTGTCATCTCTCTCATGTGACAGAAGTAGAGGCAAAACGCTCTTCTGCCAGGCATTGTTTAGCCTCGTATCAAAAATTTGTCCCTAGTTCATCAGCACAGTGTGGAAGCACCCACTACTTGACAAGGCATTCATGCGTAACTTGCCTAGGAATAACAATTCACCATGTTACTATTCAAGGCTGACGGTTTGAAAGAAGGGTTGTGGAACCAGCACAAAAGTGAACAGCAAAAAGTGGGCTGCAAAAGTAATCCATTGTGCCTACTGCAGTATAAGTGTGAGCTAATATAAGTAGAGCAAGCTGCCAACTTCCACAGCTATGTGTTTTCCCTCCCTGGAATTTAAAATAGATTTTTTAATGCTCACTAATCTGCTAAAATTGTAAATGCCAATAGATTATAGACTGCATAATGGGGGGAAAAAAAGTTTATCTACTCTTGCAAAACTGGAAGGAAGTTTTCTAATTTTAGGTTGCTAATTTGACGCAACTGTTCTTCAAAAGGGAGGTGACATTTCTACTAGCTAATGCAGAACACACCTAAGTGTCCTGGTCTGTAGATTCAGTGATGCACTAAGTTTATATTAGTTACCCTTCGGCACAGCAACAGTGTCACCAGATACCCCTGCAAGGGTTTTGAGCTAGTTCTTGACGTGAATAGACCCTGAGACACCTTGAAGGGAAAGGATGAAAGCTGGTTTGGCAGTGAAAGTAGAGGGATATGTCATGGATCCATTTCACTTTTTGATTTAAAACTTTGGAAAATGCTGGTAATTCTCAGTTTTCATGCCCACATTTTTTAGCAATTATGAAATACAACTAAGTCTCATCCAACAACTTCAAAAATGTTGCCTCTGTGTGTGTAGAACATATGACTATACCCAGGAGTATAGTGCATAATGTTTAAAAAAGTATGGGCTAAAATCAGACCTCTTTTGTGGTATAAAAAGATCATATTTTTATGAGGCAGTATTTCAGTACTTCAACGACAAAGAAATATGTATTAATTAATTTAATTTGCGGTGCCGTCTATGTTCTCACAGTGCCCCTACCCGGTTTTCTCTGACATATGGATAACCTAAATATTCCAGCCTAAATATTCTTTTATTTCAACTGCCAGGGTATCCTATAATTACTCTTTAATTGCCCTTTTGTTCTGAGGTGCTTTATATGGACATTTCAGATATACCTCTACAAATAAAAGAAAAAAAATACTTCTACTGGCAATTCTGCATATCTGTTGTCCATGGAGAGCATGGAAATGTGCCACTACATGGAAACAAAGGCTGAACTATGTCACAAAGCTTTTCTTGAGAATTCCATTGTTTCCAGTTCCTTGTCAGGCTCCAAAGGCCATACACAGCAAATCATGTTTAAAACATCATCAAATTGCTTTTTTAGTATAACTGAAAGAGAAAAGGAATATGTGCTAAAAAATGAATAGCCTTATTTAATGTATCATTCCTGAAACTACCTATTCATGTAAAATACATGAATCTAACGAACAAATTCTATTCAGGGATACAAAGTAAAATGCTCCTCTGGGCAAACCTCCCATTCAGAACAAGTTTTTATGTTTCTGCAGAGTTGTTTTGACATGTACACATACTGGATGATCCTATATTCAGCAACATGACAACATACTTATTAAGACCCCAAACATATAAAAAGAAATGGTCCATTTACAGGCTGATGATCATTGAGAAGAAAGAACCTTAATTACCAGTTCACCAGATACATTCAGTAGGTTCATTTTCAATGTGTCACACAGAAAAAAAAGAGATTGTAATTTCACAGGTTTCCTTCTTCTATTTTACTTTTCTTGATTTGTTACTAAGATTGTACTTTACTTCTAAGCACAGATTCTTGCAGAGAAGCCCTTACAGTCAGAATAAGTATAGAAATAGTAAGAGCAAAAATATAGCACTGAAAATGTATCCTGAAATTTTAAAGTCTTTTTAACATACTAATATGTGCAAGCAGAACCTTATCTTTGAGTGAAATTATACAACAACTTCCAAGGTGATTTAGGCATAAACTGTAGACTTTTACTTTTTAGTCAAAGAATATGAATGCAGTTATTAAAATATTTGTTGCTAAGACATGTTAATTATGTTTATGGAGATGTTATAGTTATAGGAGATGGTAAAATTGAAAAAAATCCCATGGTTCTTTAGGTTGGTTTTCTTTTTGCAATAACTTGTAATGCAGAATCTATTTTCTGGGAAGGATGTTTCATTTTTTGCCGTATCTTTGAAAATAATTTTAGATATCCCTAAAAGATTTTGGATATTGTTTTATAAATTCAGTAATTCAAGAAATCCACTTGGTTTTGCAGAATTACTTGTAGTCATGAGCAAAAATGAACTTAAGGGTGTAATTAGGAGTTTTCTTGGAATAAAGTTTCAACTGGCAGCCTTCACTGAAGAGAACTGTCTTGTATAAGAGCTTAATGTCCCCAGTTAATAAGACCAAGTCAAAAAAACACGAATACAGTAATAAGACCAAATCTTTTCTTTGATTTGAGCATATATATAACATGATTCTCCTCATAAAGACTTTTTTTTTCATTTCTGTAACTGCTTGTGATGACAGTATCTGGGCTGATGTTGCTGGTTGAGTTTTCAAATGTACCCAAAAGGCTTAGAGAACAATATCCTTTTCATAACCAGTTTGTGCACTGTGAAAGTTAAAGATATACAAATACTAGGGTCATTGATTGACATCTTAAAGCTTTTGTTGACCTGACCTTGTTTCAAGCACAAACACAGTTAATTTATGGCAGCAATACAACTGCTGCATTACCCAGCTGAGTTCTGGTGAACCACCTCCTCACACTGTTTTTTGGCCATGCTATGAGGGCTGTGATGAGTTCTGTTCTAGCTGTGCTTTCACCAACCAGATGACTGACACTATTTACCTATGCCATCTTTCATAATTTAATATGGCATTCTGTCACCTGAAATTGTTCTTTAGCCTACATTTAACTTGTGCTGTCATGGCAAGATTGTTCCTTGTATCTGAGGTAACACATTTTATGTTCTCTGTGATATCTCTCTGTACGTCCTATGCTGAAATCTGTGGTACAGACCAATATGCTCTCAAATAGCACCAAAATAGTCCTAAGTGCTTTTTGAAAATAGAAGACCCTTAACCCACGTAAGTATAGGAAGGCAGGCCAAATGAATGTGCTTTCTTTCTTTTGCTTCTTACCGATGCATTTGTCTGATGCTGTATCACTTTGGACGGAGCTGTCATTGCTGTAAGCAGTGCAGACTCACCAGCCTTCTTCTAAAACATGCCAGGGCTGTACTTCAAAGATTTATGGCTTATGCAATTGTGTGGTTGAAAATGTAGAGGAGATGATAACTACAATCAGCTGCATTTGAAAAATCCAATTTTATATCTCCATACATGGGGTTTTTATCATTCTGAAGAGAGAATCTTATAAAATTAGCTTAATATCACACGATGAGGGAAAGAGCAAAACTGAGACAGTAAGTGTCTACAAAACACTACCTGCACTGGAAGAAGAGCTTTCATTGCAGGTGTATTGTTTCAACAGTGTTAAAGGATTTTGGATATTGACTGTTGCCAGGGAACCACTAATTAGAATACAACAATGTTTCAAGGTCTGAAAAGTTTAGTCTGTCTAAAAAAAATCTCAAACAAACCCATAAAACAGTTTGATTCTCTTCCCTGAAGCCTAACTGCTAATTTATATCTTAAATAAGAATTGTCAATGATGTACTTATCCTCTTCAAAACTGTATTTCCCTGTCTTTAATTCCAGAATTCTTACTGGAATCTGATTGTTAGCCAGAAAACATAATGCCTGCAATTTATAATTTACATGTGAATAGACACAAAGACAATGCAGCTCTGAATTTGAGAATAGAACATAGCCATGGACATTGCTGTAATTGTTTAAAAGGGGAAAATACCCCAAACCAAACCAAAAGTTCTGGGGGATTTACTGTGTGATCAGAATAGACCATTTATTTCGGCAAATAACAACAAGTAAGGAAAATAATTAGAAAAAAAATAACGAAAGTCTAGGAGGTTAAACAAAGTATAAAACTAGGCTAGGAATGCAGTAGCTCTATTTGACCAAACAGTATATGCAAGATATAATTTCTGAGAGTATTTCTTACAGAAAAAAAAAAAATTACAGTGCCGGGGAAAAAATGGTACATGCTTCTAGCCCACACGTTTTGGGGGGTAGTGTCCATCTGAACACTCAAAAGCTATTACTGAAACAGTCTGTTAAGACTGTTAATAATTGGCCAATTGCAATCTTAAATCTTCCAAGAAGCCCAGTTTTGCGAAGGTAAATTACTAAGGGGATTCTGACAAAGGATACTTTACTATATTCATGGAAATTGCTAGGATGGTGCCATGGGACAGAAAACATTTGGGTACCATGTTAATCCAGCAACATAAAAAGAATGTATGAAGGACTATAAGAAACAGGCCTATTTACTTCTCTCCTTTTAACTAACTTTTAGATCTTTTTTTCCATTTGAAGATAAATTTACTTCTTTGGGCAAAACAAAATCAGTCAGCTTAGTAAGAACTCGGCTGCTTCATGAATTGATGCAAGGCACTGTCAGAAGTATGTATTATGATTAAAAATTATGCTACAATACTCATTGGCTTCAAAGGTAACCTACAAACACTGGACTCTGTCTAAACTTCATCACTATAATACACCTACAAAAGTTCACACAGATCAAATGTTAACAGAACTCCACCTTCCTAACCTTTTGTAAACAAGTCTCTACTTCCCTTCTTATAAGAATTGAGGTGGAGTAGTTATTTAAGGTTTCAGCATGAGAATTTAGTGTAAAAGAGGGTAAAAAAGTGAATATCAGTGCATCAGTTCCAACAGACAAATAGTAAAATTTTAAGCAATAGATCAGTTTGAACTCCAGAATGTCACTTCATTAAAACCTGTAACTGTTGTATTTTCACTTTCCCCAAACTCCTCAACTGAAAAAAGTAATTTTTGAATGTGAAACATAAAAACTATGGACTTTAAAAAAGAAATTGAGAATGTATTTACAGTAAACTTTCCAAAATTAACATTTATCCTGTTATAGAGAAATTATTCATTAAGGGTCTGTTTGTGGAGAGTTTTCTTCAGTGCAATAATTTTTCTTACTCACCTGAGCCTGTTGCAGCTTCCCATATATTTTTAAAAATTTTTTCCTTCAAATGAAAGGACCATGAAAAAATGCTAAAAGTGTTTGAAGGGAAGTGATGTCTGGTCTTTCTATTACATGCCCCTGTGATGACTCTCTCAGACAGTAGCTTGTTCCAAAGCCTCTGAAGTCAACTGGATTCTTGGCAGTGACTCCTCCTGGGCTGCATCCTTGCAGTGCATTTATACACAATTGCAGTTCCTTAGAAAGAGATACAGCAATTGTATCCAGAAAACATATTCACATAGTTTTTACTATTACAATCATGATTCTATCTATTAAAATTAACTTTACTCATGCTTGTTCCCTTCTCTTGTTCCAGTGAGGTGAATGAGGTTTTCAGGTTTTTTTTCAGGTAGTTGATTTTGTGTTATAAAGGTGCATGATAGCATGTACATTTATTTATATAAATGTATGTGCTATGCCTTACTTAGAGAAGCTACCTCAGAGAAGTTTTATTGCAACTGATTTGTAAGAAAGCAGTATATATCCATATATACCTCTATCATTTTGGAGAGATTTTTTTCCAATTGGTCAAATGCAGGGAGAGAGGGAAATGGGAAGACTACTGCTACTAGCCTGTGGTATTTATCCAAACATGCACATTATAAAAATGAGGTAACTGATCAGATGCTCTTGGTTTTGTCAAGATTCTGGAAACTGCTCTGTCTCTGTGTCACTTTCTCAGAACATTTTGCAATCTTTCTTCTCATGATTTGTATTAAAAACAATGAGGTGATGAAGCTGGGAAGTAATTAGCATGCCAGCTGGACAAATAAAGGTGGGTTTTAATTAATTAAATTTCATTTATCTTTGTCATAGAGTTAATTGATTGATATTGGCTAAGCCTTGAATATGTACTTTTACAGAAGAACATTGAAATACTTGTTTATACCACTTTCATCACATCTCTGCACATGAAAATTATGACAGAAGCACCACTAGATTAAAAAAAAAACAAACTCAGAAACTATTTCTTTAATCCTAAGTATTTTGTACTTGCTGGCTATTTTATCAGCAGGCATCCTGATCTAGTATAGGCTATGCCCCATAAAGAGCCAGTTCCATGTATCAGGTCATATTGACTTCTTGTCAGTAATTTTCCAAGTAAGGATTCAAAAGTCTACTTTTATATGGTAGAAATCTGATGAAATTTTATTTCCTGAAAATTCATCATTAGATCTACAATTTTGTAAAACACAATGGAGATTCATTGCATAACATATTAAGGATGAAACAAAACCGACAAAATCTCACTGAATATTTTATCAGGATACTCTTTTCTTTATGAAGAAGCTGTTCTCTCAATATTGGTTTTCTAAGTTGAGTTTTGCTTATTTGTCAGGGCTTGCTGATTTTCATTATGCTTTTTCAATTCCAAAAGAAGAGGTTTGTTATAAGCAACAAATAAGTGTGTATTTGCAGATATATATTTACAAGGCAAAGTTTTCCAATAAATGTGAAAGCTTGAGTCCTGAGAAAGGAGTCTTCCACTCTATCTAAACTCTTTCTTAACAAAAAAAAATCAACCCAAAAAACAAAACAAAACAAAGCAAAAAAGTTATTTTCAGCAAAACACTTGCAGGTACCACTGAAATCAAAGTAGAAAATCCCATGATATTTTACTACATGAAAGCATGGGCAGAAGAGTAACAGAACCTCAGTAATATAACCTCTAGGTTATTTCCATTAGGTTATTTCTATTTCATATCTTTCTAGTTTATTCAATTTTCTTCTCACTTTGTGAACACAGTACAAAAGGGAAAGATACAAGAAAAGAGGCAGATGGTAAATATTTTTTAAAATGCAATTTATTTTCCATGGAAATTGCAACTCAGGAGTTGAATTTTCAACTCCTTGTCCTACTCATAAAAAATTTCAGCATTAATGCAATTAAATATACCAAACAGTATTTGCAAATAAAAACACACTCACATGAGCACACAATAGTATCATCTAACAATTCAAATTAAATTGAAATTAAAAAGTTAAACTATTTTCAGAAACTTGGGAAACTATACATATAGTCCAGAAGAGATTATTTTGAAGATTAACAAAAACAAATCAAGAAGTCAGTCATAGTAGGGGCAGTTAAGGCCATGTCCACAAGGAAACCTACTAGGTTTGATACATGTATAAGCAGTCAAATCATGGAGTGAGAGGGGTAGTGCATACAAGGTGATGCCCATCCTAATAAAATGCATTTCTAGATGGCCATTTGGGCATCATTTTCTCAGCAGACATTTTGAGATGCCTGTTCTTAACTCATACCATTGTCTTTACATTCTTCATGAAAGAACTTCAAAACAACATTTAGGTCATATGTTCCTCAGTAAACTAGCTAGTTTCAGGTGAAATCAGTATGAGTCTTTATTTAGAGGCAAAATGGAAATTTTTCTACCATTGCCTCTTCTCTTAATCCCAATAACCTTATCACTGGCAGTATTTTTTACACAATCTGTAGCCTGCATAATTTCCTGTAAGGATCTACATTCTGCCTAAGAAAAGTGGCAATCCAAATCTATCCTCTGGCTTCTTCTACCAAAGTTTGTTTTCAAGTACCTCCTGCATGTGATTCTTTGCCAAATATGGAGAATTTAGCTGTTTAGAAACTCCATGTGCTGATTCCATTTAATTTGATAGCTGAGTTTTTTATTTCCATAATAGCAAATCCTTTTTTTGGTTAATAAAATATAATTTCAAAATTATCCTTAGGGAATTTTTTACCATGTTTTAATATTTTCCTGTAGAACATTGGAAATTGTAGAATTCTTGTGTTATCTTCAGTTTTAGCTAAGAAATATTATATTGTTATCAAAACCTTCAAGAATAATAATATATAAAAATACCCCAAACCAAACAAAAAACCCAAAATAAACAAACCAAAGTAAACAAAAAAAAACCAAAACCAAACCCAAACCCAAAACCAAAACAAAAACAAAAACAAAAAACAAACAAACAAAAAAAACCCACAACAACAAAAAAACCAACACACCAAAAAAAACCCAACCTAAAAACCACAAGCCTTGAAATACTGCACAATAGTGTCATTTGCCTAGAAAGACTTCAATAGTAATCCAAACAGACTGAATTCTGGGGAACCTTGCTAAGAATTTTAAAGGTTTAAATATTGTCTGGAGTGCTTTGTAGACAAGTTTTTAAGCTGATTTTATCATTTTACCAATTGACAAGGTCACTATATTTTCAGTTCTGCTGCTACAAATTTGCTATTTGCACGCAATTGTTTTTCTTCCTCTTCTAAGTATTACATACTTTTTCTCTAAGCCCATGAGCAGTATTAATTAGATGGAATTCTTGCAGAGTTTAAAACTTAATATGAAATCAGTGAAATTTGTTTTATTCCAATTAGCTGTGTATGAATAAAACATATTCTGTAGTTACTCCTGTGCTGCTCTATTTCTGTTCAAGAAATTTCATGGAGAACTGAGATCACATATAATTTGTGAGAAAAGCTTACCTTTGTACATGTACATGTACATGTACTCTTGGAGAATTAGTAAATACTTCTTTCAGAATGTGTTTTTGATGCATTGCTTGTACAGTGTGTTTCCACTTAACTTTCTACGCTCATTTGCCTTTTCACAGTTTATCTCAACGAGCATTTTTTTATATATTGCTGCATACTTGATAACGCAAATAAGGAAACAAAAATTGCACATCTATTTTCTAGATTTCAAATGTTTCCAGAGGCCAGGTAGTTATATACTGATGCCATACATCATTCAATTTATACCAGGATTTGAGGTTCTGGTTTTGTGATTGTCTTTACTTGGAAAGGTTATGTTCACCAAAAACTGGAAATTGTGTTGACTAAATCTTCTGAATGGGCACAACATTGAATTTCTGACTCTTCAAGCCATCACCAAAGGCCAACCAATCCTGCAGCTCAAAGGAAGATTGGCATATTCTAGAATAAGCAGTAATTTAAATTTAAAAAGAAAATACTTTAGGTTTTTTTTCTGTCAACCAGATGGTTTCAAAATTTAAGGGGAATAGATTTTTAAAAAGGTTAAAAAGTTATTGCTTCTGATAATGCTTTGAGACACATTTGTATTTACTCACATACACTGGCGTAGAGGCTTTGAATTGCAATGACCATTTGAAAAATCAAGCTCAAGAGTTAAGCATTAGCACTATATTAAGTTTTCTAGTACTCTAAAAGATAGACCACTTTAAGAAAAAGTAATCTGTCCTCAAAGTGTCCTCCAGGGTGACTCAGGATCCTTTTTTACTTTTTTCCCCCAGGTAAAAACTTACAAATTCCTGTCTCTGGAAAGGATTATCTAGGTTTGAGGGAGCACACCTGAGGCACTCAGGGAATCCAGGTGCTGTTGCCAGGCCTGTGTAAACTTTCCTACTCCTTTGCTCACCACATGCTCTACCTTGCTAAATTAGATAAAAGCAACTTAAAGTCTTTTATTGCAAGGAGAAAATTATCAAAGGGGAAGTGTTTGGAATAGTTGGAGGAAATTTTCTCTTTATTTTGCTTCCCTTTGAATTCAAACTATAATCTGTAACTCCAATTTAAAATTGTAATTTTATATTTCACATTCTTGCTTGTTTGTGTACTATGATTCCCTACACTCTTGACAATTCAATTCAGCCAATTCCAGAAATGATCCTGGACAGAGAGAGTCATAATCTGAGACGGAAGACTTTTTTTAAAAATTCCTTTTGTTTTTCCTAATTTCTTTATTTATCTGAAGCCAATGTGTGTTCTCAACATGTGTGCTTGTGTACAAAAGACAGAAGTTTTGTACAAAATAACAGAGGTTTTTGTTATTTTTTTAGAAGTCCATAATGTGAAGGATATTATGATCCTACCTCCACATTTTCAGTTATGCACATGAGTGATTTTATTTCAATATTTATGATTATTCACATTATTCATCTTCAGTCACTTGCACAAGGTGAATATAATATGCTGCTTAGATATACATTCAGTGTCACTCCTGGAAACACAAAAATTTTGAGCATAGCTGAAGCTGTCATTCTGCCATCCTATAGATACACACTGCCAAACACTGTAAACCCCCAAGTTACAAAGTTCCTGAAATTTCTTAAAAGCTAACCAAAGCTTTTAGGTTTGTTGGTTGGCTTAGAGTAAACTGTTCAAAATTATATATTATAATAAATACTGAGTATTTGTAAGTCCCATCATTCATTATATGTTTAATTTCTATGTTTTCTTTCTTTTTTGGTTTGGAATTACTTGCACAGACAAAATTCATTCTGTAAGTATGAACTCCAGAAGTTATAATTTGCCCACACACCAGTTTTTCCTACAGGATGAAACATCCCTAATCAACATATATCTCTGAGGAAGGTGTGAGGTTTTTTCTCTTATGTTCAGAGGTCACTGTATGTTCTTGACACCACCATTTATCACTGGGTGACTGAGCATTTGTTCGAATGGGCCTTTCTGATTTAGCATCATTTAAGGGTAACAGTAACAAAAAGACTGGGTGTACCTAAACGATCAATTTCACTGTTGCAATACCACTACAGAGACCAGGAAAACCTGAACACAGTCAAGGATGAATTCAGATAAAGAGAATTTATCTGTTCCTGCCTACATGAGTGTACCTATTTCTTATCTATCCCACACAAGCAATGTTTCCTACATTGTAATTTATCACAGTTCCTCCATACAAAACCATGCACATTATATTGCAAAACCATGAATAAACTGCATTAAAAATGTAAGTGGAAATACCTATTTTCTGCTTTGATGGGAAAAAACACATAATTCTAAAATAGTATCTTCAGTACATCTTGGGAATATGCATAGAATATATCTGGGCTCCCAAGAGTAGATATTTCACTCAAACATTTCCTCAAACATTACTTACTGGGATTATACTTACAACAACATCAGAGTCAGAGATAATTTTGAAATTCTTAGAATTTAATATATCCTCTGCAGCTTTTTAGACAGTAGGAAAACTACTGAAAGTTCTCACAAAAGCATCCAAATCCTTTAATTGCCTACTTCCACATGCATTCGGCTTAAAAAACTCTTTTGGATTTCTTAACACACCTTGCAAAGATTAAACATACTGTCTTTGCATATTAAATAATAAATTATTATTACTATCATAGCAAATTAGTGAACCAGACTGCCTGGATTTAAATCTCTATTAATTAGAATAGTATGATAAGTATGCAAAACACTGTAAATATTGAGCATTTTCTCAGCATTAGTCTAATACATTTTTAAGTGAACAAACTCTTTGGCCGTCATGGGCATACAAACCCCTCAAATAATATTCTTATCTTTAGTAATAAAGGAACCAAGAAAATTATTTTTACTTGGAAACATAAAACATATTTGAGTCTTACTGTCTAGGTTAAAATTTATGTACAAAGAAAAAGGTCCAGAAAAGAGACAGAAATAATATCAAGAATACAAAGATATCTGTACCAAAAGGGCACAGAAGTTTATCAGTACTCAATGAATTTCAAGGGAGCTGAAGACTTGCTTAGGCATTTTTAGAAATCCTACCTATATGATCAAGAGTGAAAAATGTAGCAGTATCATTGTAAGCAATATATTTGTGAGCAAATATAGCTCACAATGATAAATTTATATTGATTTATGCAAAACAGAATTCTATGAATATCCAATCAAATTAAAAAGGAACTGTTGAAATATCTGCACACATGCATCAGTCATATCTATACCTATATATATCTCAGTATCTATCTAGATTGATTTATGTCAATATTTAATGCATCTGTCTTGCACATTGCAGTTGGAACCCCGTATCCATATTTTTGAAATGAGGAAAAGGTATTATTTAGAACTAGTTTTAAGACTTTTTATGAAGAATAAGATTTTCTTTGATTCAGTGGCTCACATGTGAATTCCTAGGCAATATTTATTTTTATTCTCAGAGGGATAATTCAAACTTTACCTTAACAGATTTAGAATTTTAATTCAAAGATAATTTTCATCAATTAATCATATCAGTGATAGTTCTCATTTTGAAGTGCAGTTCTTCCACTAACTATACAGGAGACTCAAAATAAAGGTCTTCAAAGATAATAGTTTTGAATTTCTGTGGACATTAATAACTTCTTAATACCCACTTCCTGTTTACCCACTTAATACCCACTTTCCTTACAAAGACTGTTGTATGCAGTCTCATGCATCAACGTTTTACAGTAAAATTTAAAGAAGCAGTTAAAAAAGTAAAATAAAATATAATTATATGAAGCACATAAGAAAGAATGTGTTGATATTCATTGGCGCTGCAGGAAATTCATATGAGACAAGTTAAGGGGCAAGTTGACTAACTTTTTGTAAGCGCAAAGGAGCAGAACATTGAATAGTACAGCATGCAGACAGCAATGTCCATCTTTATTTTGCCAGGTCCTTTGAATTATGAAAAAGCCAAATGTGGTAACTTTTTCCAAAATAATGAAACAGCTGGAGGATATCAAAATTGGTGACAGATTCACAGCAAACACTGAACAGTTGTCTGAAATGAATCTTAAAAGAATATCTCTATTCACGGTGTACTCAGTGCAGTTCTCAGCAGCTACCACTGAGCTCCTCAAAGATGGTATAAAGAATCCACTTGAATTCCACCAGATGGTAGTGATTTAAACATTCCTCTTCAAACATTTTGCACATCCTGTAGTGCTGCAGAAAATTGTTCCTGTTGCTTCACCACTGGGAACAAGTAGGCAGCATGCTAAGAAAGGTATATGACTTTCAAATCAACCTGAGTGTGATAAGGTTTTGAATGTTTCTTGTTACTGCAGCCTGCTTACATATGTCAGAATCCTCAAAAGACTACAAGTTAATTGCTACTTCCTCCTTGGTATGGAAATGGGCCATTAGAGTCCATCCTGATTTGGAGCGAAGGAAAAAAACCCTATTGGCAGAAACATTTAGTACAGGCAGATATTAGAAAACTGAAATCTAAAAGAAGTGAATTAGACAAAAGTATCGTTTAGAACTCATATATCACATATTCATTTTGTTTATGAGTACAGTTTCACTTCCGGAATGTATGCAAATTATGCTGTTTCTGAAGATTTATAATCTAAGTGAGTACTCAAATCAGAACACTTAGGTGGTCTACAATCAAGTTTTGTACCTAATGGAATATTACCAATGGATAAAGATTTTCAGCAGGTGAAAAATATAAGTTTACAGACATCAAAATATTTTGTCCATTAGAATGTTTGACAAAATAGCTCATGTGAAAAAAAAAATGTAAAAGTGGAGGATTTTTTAAAATTAAATATTCAACTTAATATTTTACCTTTACCTTTCCTTTATCTCTTGAGGCCTTTATAAATTTTCATGTTTGAAATTAAATAATTATTTTGTAGAAAATATTTCATATCATACCAAAGAATTCAGTTTTGATCTCTTTGCTGAGTTGCAGGATGAATTAAAATTCACCTTGCACTTGCTAAATTCCTCTTTTCTGAATTGCCAATGAACCAAGAAATCAGTTATTTGTTCAAGTCTATAATTGTGCTATGTATAATAATTTTCTGAAAATGTTATCACCCTAAAAAGATCTCCCTGCTGAGTCTGCTTAATTCTTAAAACAAAAGTGCTTGTAAAAGCTTGAAAGACAAATCTTTCTCCAAGCTGAAGAAAAAAAAGGTCCTTAAGATACATCTTATGTTATGGAGATGATAACTGACTCTACATTTTTATTCACCATGGATGCCCATCTAGATGTGCAGGCTGACTGGAAATTATAGAGACCCTCTACTTTTAATTGCACTGAAGGACACAGCAACATTAAGTCCACACAATTCTTTTTTGCACGTGTAGGTGGTGTTCCCATTGTTAAGATAGATTTATTCTTCACAGAGTGAAGTATAGAATATATTTTTTTGTGATGGCTGTGGTGAATACATACCAGGAAGATTCACCTTAGTGTAGGGCAGTCAATTAGTACAGAACTACTTTAATCATTCTTTTATATCCAGTTCAAATTTTATTTTATATTTACTTAAATATGTGCATCCTATTCTGGTATTTTCAGTAGCTAGTTTTTCAGATGCAAGAGCACTCATAAACCTGTGTAATATGACAGTTAGGGTTGTGTCCAAAATTACTTCATTTTTAAAATGCATTATTGCAATATCTGTTTCAGTTCTTTTAGTTTTATACATCTCTAAAAATATTCATAAAGCTTTAGTGTACTTTGAATATTAATACATTAGCTTGGATAACCTCATTACTCATGTAAAATGAACTTAAGATAAAAGATCAAGGCCCAACATATACACACATATTACTTACTTTAAGAACATAATATTATTGAAACTTTCAAAAGAGATACATTCATTCTGGTGACTTCTAAAGGGAGGTCTTTGTGCTATGAGGATAAACTAAGGATACTAGAAAAACAGTGTTTTCATAACACCTCAATATGCTAAAATGAATGATAGAACCTTATTCTATTTCTCCCTAAAAAGAAAAATCAGATTTTCCCAGTTTTCCAGCTGGATAATGCCAATGTTCCTAGCCCAGTTGGCTTGTAACATACTAGACTACCAGTCTACCATGTATGTATCACTCACGTGCAGAACCTTTTGCTGTACTGTGTGTCAGCAGTACTCACTTTAGTCTGACTCAGGACCACGTTTTTCAAATATAAAGATGGAAAAATGGGGGATAGAAGGACACCATTTTAAAGATAACCTTTAGACAACCAAAAAACACAGAAAATGACAAGTATGTAACAGCAACTCATAAGACAGGAGCATTAGCACTGATGCCACTTCAGATTAGTAAAGCAAAAACCAAAGGAAGGTGTCAGATGGAAAATATAAAATGAAAGCTAATTTTTAAAAAAATTGCGTTGCCAGTCAATAAGTGTAGAAAAGACTGTAAGCAAATAATACCTAATCATCTATTTCTAGAAATATCTCACATCAAACTGTGCTGACTTTTAGGCATTTTCTATGCCTTTCTGGTAAAATAAAGTGACTTCAAAATCCAAAGTGAAATTCCAAATATTTGCATGGAGATTTCCTCATGCATTTTCCTTCTTTTTATCATCAGTTATTTAAGATACAGTGTTGGATGAGAGTAGGTAAGCTGGTTGGTTTTCCCACTTCATCACAGCTAACAGACTTATAAAGATGGTGTTTCAAAAGCCATCTTTTTACTTTTGTTACCCTGGCTGTGAAGCTGCAGAACCTGGAGACAGGTTGGAGACAGCTTTGCAATACAGCTTTTTCATTCAGCTCCTAACCTGTTTTCAGCCTGGACTATTCTGGATGAAGTTAATTTTCTCAGCTCTCCTCTTCCCACCTGTGGATCTTCCATATGTCTGTGTGTGTCCCATGCAGTTATGCTTAACTGCAGGAGCTATCTGCTGGTAAGAAACTTTACCAGGTCTCCATTTAAGATGGTCTTCAAATGAATTTTGGTGGGGGAGGATGGAGAAAATAGAGAAAGGAAGGTTAATTTCTCCCACCTGCAATTTTTTAATACCTCTGCTCTGGCTTTTCTTGGTTTTGTTTATCTGCTTGGGTTTTGTCAAAGAATGTATCTAATTTAAATATCATTGCAAATTCCACAACACAGCAGTAACTACATTGCTATCTGTGTTCTCTCTGTACACTGGACAGCAGTTTTTTAATTTCATGAACCATTTTCAACTCTGCTGTTGCATATGTTGTAGTGATTCTATATAGTCAGTACATAATTTTATCACACAGAAAAAGAGCATTTTACCTAATTTTAGGCTTTTTATTAGCATTTGGGTTGCTTTCCAGATGCAGACATTTCAGAAGGTCATAAAAAAAAGACATTGAAAGAAGTAGCCTTTAGCTCACATCCAATGAAAACTGGACATTAGACAATTTCATTATCTTCTGAGGAAGTGAAATATATTTGTCTTCACCTCTGAGAACCATGCTCTTTGTATATAAAAGTGTATTTATAATACATCTACTAACAAAATCATGGGGTGTTTTTAACACAATGCTTATTCTAGCCACACGCCTTTCTGAAACAATCTATGTCATGTGTTTCATGAAATCAAACAATCTTAGACCAACCACCTATATAGGCATATTTGGATAGAGGTATGTGTCACAGGAAAAAGGTCATATAAAATATAAGATATTCATTATTTCTTTTCACCTCCAAAATGTATCAGTTTTGTAACATGCTTGTATATGTGCTCTGCTGTATGTGATAAACATGTAGGAAAATAGCTTTTTATATTTGTTTCATGTACTAAGTCCTGTATATCTGATCAGTAGTAATCTAGTGAATCTCTTTAGAGGACTTCATTCCCAAGACATAACTGCAGAACTAGCTTTAGGAGAAATCATGCAAGGATGGTTTGTGAGGAAATGCAAGACATACAAGAAGATTGTGAAGGCAACTTCAAGATATAACTTTAATAAACAGTGGAGGGGGAAAGATGTACGGATCTTATGATGATGACCTTGTATATAAAGAGTGTAGAAAACAAGAAATGTTACTTTCTCTGATCCATTAACGAAAGAGGATATTTTCCAAGGCACTTGAAAGACTATGCTGCAACCAGTCACAAAAAGGCCAGACTACTTAAAATGAAGGGGTTTTGCTTCTTATTTTCTTTCATTTTTCTGTTTATTTCTGTGTTAGACATTCATATACTTGAAGAATATTGGCAGAAGGCTAAATTACCAAGAGAAAGGAAGCAGAGATTTTTTAAGGTCAAGTAAGATCTTCAGGTATTGTTAGTTATACTTGTGACTTTTGTTTTGCTTTAGCAGTAATAGTTAGAACTGGCATTGCAACTATGTTCCAGTAACCTTTACCAGCCACATGAGAATAGAGAAAATTTTAAAAATATTAAAAATCAAATACTAGAGCTTCTGCAGATCAAGTCGTTGTCTAAGATAAGTGACAGTGCATGAAATAGAATTGCCAAAATGTGAATCATCTGTCTGTGTTCTCTTAGAATAACATTGTGGGGTAGATCTGTGGATAGATGGTGTAGTGTCAAATGTTTTCCAGCAAACCTTACAGTGACAACAGCTGATGACATTACTGTCTTTCTTAAAAAAACACTACACCTTGAATTTATGGTTAAGAGAAAAATGAATATTCTGGAACAAATTCTAGTGCTCCTACTAGAATTGGCCATTAGAAAAACCCCAAAATAATTTAGCTTTGCTGAACTTCACAAATTCCTCCACCCTGTTGAAGTCTCTATGACCAGTAACACTGCCCTTCAGAGCACTGACAGTTCCCCCTCAATTTGATGATGTCCATAGACTTGCTTGGATCCAATCGCCCTGGTCTTTAATAAATATCCTTGTGCTTCCCTCATCCATTGAGTTGGTAATTTCATCATGGAAGGCTATCTCGTTGGTCAGGCATAATTTGTCCTTGGCAAACTGACACCAGCTGTTCCAAGTCAGATCTTTGTATCTGGAAAGGGCTATAAGAAACTTTTAAATTTATATTCCCAGGTAGGAAGGAAGGTTGGTTAGCCTCTAGTTCCCCCAGTCTTCCTGCTTGAACTGTGTAAAAGTTGGTGCAACATTTGTATTTTCCCAACCACCAGGAACTTCCCAGGTTCTGGTGCATTCTCACCAATTTTATCCCTAAGCTCAGGAAATCAGATGGCAGACATTATTATCAAAAAATGATGCAAAACAACATCAAACACCTCAACTTTTTCTCATCCTTTGACACTAAATTCACTTTTCCATTGAGCATTGCTCTCAGATTTTCCTCAGCCTTTCTTCTCACTGTCATGGAGTCCACAAAGACAGCATTGCCAGCTGGTTGGGGGACATGAGAGACCCCTCTAATCTGCGGTGGTGCAGCCTCACTTTGAGTTCTGTGTGCAGTTTTGGGTGCCACAATATAAGATACACAGAGCATCCAAAAAAGGGCCACAAAGATGGTGAAAAGCCTACAGGGAAAGCCATAAGGAGTGGCTGAGGTAATTAGGCTTGTTCAGCCTGGAGGAGAACAGTTTGACGACCTCAATGCAGTCTACACCTTCCTCATGAGAGGAAGCAAAGGTGCAGGCCTTTTTATGATCTCCCTCACTAGTTTCAACATCTGAGCTTTGACTTTCTTAATTTCACCTTTGTATTATGAATAGTATGCCAAATGTTATGTCTGCACATTATTGCAATATCTACCTGCTTGTAAAGAAAAATTGCCTCTCATTTGGCAGCACCATTTGAACACACTAACAATGCTCAAATACTGAAAAATGCTGCATGCAAACAGAGAAATTGGCAGTTTTGTTCCATCATCATATGATATGAGCAATTATATTTTGGTTACATACCCAGGTGTTGACTTAGAGTGTGCTAGAATGCGTAGTTAGAATATGTTGTAATTTACAATGTTTCAGAAGGACAGGGAAGTTGGATTTGTCAAGAGACTTGTGATAATACTTGTTTTCATAACCCAGCATTTCTTTCCAAATCAATCTAATCAAAATGCAAATAAAGCTCTATTTGATTTCTACTGCATACAATATAATTAAAGTTACTGCATTGTTCTGTGATGCTTTGTTGAAAGAGACATCCAAGATATCTGAGGTACATACCATGCAACAACACATGTCTTAGGAACATCAGGGAATACGAAGTAGTATCAGACAGGTTGACATCAGCTAGATCAGCAACAGCAGCAACCACCTGCTAACATATTTGCTTGTTTCTCAGAAATGGCAGAAAAATATTTTTTAAGCCATATGTTGCATTAGTTCTGTCTGGGCAGGTTCAGTAAGCTTTAATGCAGGTGAAAATGTGTTTCCATGATGAAATAATAATGAGATATGATCACAAAAGAGGTCTTGATTCAGGGGGCTGTGATATGGCTTTTGCCTATAGAAAATATTACTATTTTTATCAGAGCTGTCCACCATCAAAAACATCCTCAGAGGATATCTTCAGAGCTGCTGGCAGCGCTGGAGACAGAAAGACTTTGGTGAATGTAGCCAGTGTGAGTGTCTCACTTATTAACAGATGAATTGACAAAATGTCCCAAATGTTATCCATCTGCTACTCCTTTCCAACCTGCTCTAAAACAAAGAATGTACATTTGGAATTAAAACTCACCTCTTCCCTAGGGCTTTCCTTTATTGACAGAAAACAAAGCAAAATTACAAAAAAACCCTAAAACTAAGACAAACATAGAAACAAATAGAAAATTATTTAAACATTAGTTTACTCAAACCCACTCCAGGATATTGCTCCAAGTCTGTTTTTCAGCAATCCAGATTTCATCGGAACAATGACAGTAATTTGCTTCTCACACATGCAGCCTCTTTAATAACTATTTGTCTAGTAAGCCACTACTTGTCTTGAAAATCCCAAGAACCTGTGCAAGAACCATGACAAAACGAGGAGTCTTTTGAGATTATGAAGCCCACTCTGTGTATCCAGGCAGGGCACATGCAGCATTCCTAGAAGAGGTCTGCATCATCTTTTCCCGAAGAGACTAATGACAACCATGCTAAGAAAATAGATAATATTTTTTATTATTTCCACCTTTTTTTCCTGTTACCCTTTCCTAGAAGAAAGTAGTTGTTGCAAAGTACACCCAACTCTTTGTCCAGTAATGAATGGATGTGGAAAATGTGAAACAGATTCTTTATGGAAGGGATTTCCGCCCCCCTCCCCCCCCCCCCTTTTTTTTTCCAGTGTATTTAGAAACCAGTCTGCTTCAAGTAAAAAGGATATACCATTGTATTCTCTTCTGTGATAATAAAGTTTTGAAAGTTATGAAATATTGAACTTTGTATCAGATAAAAATTCTGCTTTTTCTTTCCTGAGGAAAAAAATTCGTTTTAGTCTCTGCAGGCGTATGAAGGAAAAGTTGTGTGTGTTGTGCTTTGTAATTTCTTACATTTCTCTTTACTAATATGATATGTATTGACCTTTTCATATAGAAGCAGTCAATGCTGTATGAACTAAGAGGAGAAAAGCTTATTTTAATTTCTGATTTGTTCCTGATATCTGGGGACATGAGACACTGCCACAACAGAGGAGATCCATGGTCAGATTTGTAACATTTGCTTTTCTTGTTAGATTTCCTATCTAAATGCACACCTCAATACAAGTTATAAACATCAGTATAAAATCTTAATTGTCATAAGTGGGTACAGTTTCATATATAATAAGTTAATTATATAGACATTCTTTATTGGGCTTATTTGTGATGACAGAATTGTTGAGCCAGAGGAAAAAACAGTCTACAAAACTGACATGAGATTCAGCACCTCAATCTTTCATGTGCTTTCTTGTCTCAGGAAAACATCAAAATACAGCTTGAAGTAAGGCTATGTAGATTCCTTCAGCAAGATGTACCTGCTAGTGGACCTGACTTTTCTCTATACAGCTAACAATTTTATAGTTTGAAGTTTTCAGAAGCCTTTTAAATTTGGGAATAAACAAAATTTGTTGAGTGAGGCAGATTTGAGCACTTCTTATGTTAAGATGAATTGATTATACATGTCATGTGTGGGAAAAGAAGTCAGACAAAGCACACATCAGGAATTCTTGTAGAGAGGAGGTCCGACATACAGCCTAAAAGGGGACTGGTACAGTCTGCAGGGATCAAGAAAAGTAAACTAGAAGTAAAAGCTGTTTTACAGATCACATGACCATTGTTAAAATTTTAAGAAAGGACATTGATCTCAAAAAATAGGATCCCCTCACAATGAGGCACACTTATCCTGATACGTGGTGCTGTCCTTGGAGGAGACTCAAAGCAAGGGCTCCGTGAGGTCACACACTCAAACTCATGTTACAGCTCCAGTACCTGGAACTGCAGTGCATCATTCATTGTGTAGCATGGCATTTTCTGCTTCCACTTATTTCTGTCTTTGCTTTGATGTCTCTCTGTCACTCACAGTTTAGAGAAGAACACTGAGTTGCAATTGCTACAGGACATAGTGTTGAGAGAAAAAGAGAAAGCAAGATTAACAGACTACAGATTTAAAATGCTAGATCCAGATGGCTACTAAAACAGGTGCCATTTAGAAGGAATCATTATGGCATTTAATGGTTATTCTGATGCTTTCTAATATTTATTTGTTAGCCAAAATTAATTCCTCTAAATTACAGTTCTTGTCTTAATAAATGACCTCTAACATTAGTGCTTTATAAGGTACATTACAGGTAATTATTTGAAAACTACAGTTTCTTTAATCAATATAGATAAAGAAGTTAGCAGAAATAGTGCCCCAAAAATGACTGAAAAAGAAATAAACCATGCTAGTACCTCAGACACTTCAAACAATATATAATTTAGTGCTGAGCTATCTATCCACAGAAGAAGTGGCACCTAGAAATATATGCCAATATTGCTCCTTGGAAATAGATAAACTCCTATTCCTCTTACAGATCCAGACAATATGTGAATTGTACTTGATGTGCAAGAAATGTTGGCACATCAAAATCATTGTAACTGTGGATTTATTTCTCTAGCTTTCTCTCTTGTGCTGTTTCTAGGCTTTTGTTTGTTTGTTTGTTTGTTTGTTTGTTTGTTTTGAAGCTTCTATATTTTCTGGGGAAAGAGGTGGGGGAGAGGGGGTGCAGTTGGGAAGCAGTAAATTTTAAAGAGCAAGGATTCTTCTTCAGTGGCAGGGTAGTCCTGAACAACTAATCAGAACTTCAGCTAAGCCACAACCAGCAATGATTACTAGATGTCTTGAAGAACTGCTAAAATGTTATTTCCATGATAAAAAGAGAGAAGCATTTAAGAAAACTACAAAATTTGCAGATTGCATTGGATTCCTTAATTTATGGTATATTATTTAAAATATTAATTTTTTTTATCCTCACTCTCTTATTAAATAAAAAATAAAGTAAAATTCCCTCACTATTCTTTTATTTCTAACAGTTGTTTCTCTTACAACAAAGATTAAAATAATATTGCAGAATAGTGGTTCAACTGGAAAAAGCTAACCAGTGTTTCAGGTAACATGCAGCTAATGTATCTTCATGTGGAAGTATTTTCCTGATACAAAACCAAATTGCAAACAAAATAAATATTCTGTTACAGGAAAAATCAAATCCCAGAATCACAGGATAGGTCCACCATCACAGGTTGGAAGGGACCACCACGGGTCATCTGGTCCAACCTCCCTTCTCAAACAGGGTCGTCCCAGAGCACCTTGACATCCCATCAGGGCCCATGGAACTGCGGATATCATGTTTTCCTGACTCTAACCCAATCCTCTATGACCAAGGGGAAGTTTTCCTTCCAACATTCATTACCCGTGGTCTCCTGGGTCAGAGATTCCTGGAGGCTGGTCTCATCATTGAAGACTGATGCAAAGAAAGCAATCAATAACTTTGCCTTCCCTACATCCTGTGACCAGGGTCCCCTCTTCATTTGTTAATGGCCCCACATTATCTTTTGTTTTCCTTTCATTAGTTCTTTATTCATCCAAGGAGGTTTCTTGTCCCCTTGGCCTGATTTCTTTCTCACTGGCACTCTTGAGTCTGGAGGAAGAGATCCTTGAAAATAGACCAACTCTCTTGGAGCCCTCTTCCTTGCAGGGCCTGTTCCTTCATGATTCTTCCAGGAAGATCCCCATAGAGGCTAAAATTAGCTCTTCTGAAGTTGATGGCTGTAATGCTACTCACTGTCCTGGTACCTCTTCATTCAATACTGAACTGCACAATCTCATGGTTGCTACAGCCGACACTGCACCCAACCTTCATATCATCAACAAGACCTTCACTGTTTGTTAGTATGAGGTTGAGCAGCACACTATTACTTTTGGGATCCTTCATTACCTGTGACATTAAATGAAATTTCCACCTGGCAAAATTATCTGGGGACTGGTGGTTCAATTGATAGGCAATAATTCCATGGAGTCTTTCACAGGAATAAAATATGCTAAAAAAATTAATCAAATGAATATTGCTCAGACAGTCCTTTTGCTAGTGAAAGGTGGTTCATGATTATTCCTTGGAACTGTAGCCTCAGTGAAGAGCAGAAGATTTCTGTTTAGCAACAGTATTTAGGAAGCAGAAACTCTGGTTTTTGAATAAACTCAAGTTGATGATGTTCCTCTGTATAGGAAATATGCATCTGGGCAGCATCAACTCTTAAAAAAGTTAATGCTGCTCAAGTTTTTGGTACCAGCACTGCATACCAGTTTGCAGCCTGCTGTAAGACAGGAGGTCTTACTTTTTGGGTGCATCATCTCCTGGAATGTGAATGCACTGTATCTCCTCATCTGTTTATTGGAATTACAAAGATACACACTGCAAACAGCAGGCCATAAGCAAGCCAAATTACAGAGAACAATGGTTTGAGCACAGTATCTCATATTATGTGAAACTACCTATGGATATGAACTAGCTATCTAGATGTGAGTGAACTGAACTTCCTGATCTTGGAAATCCACTCCCTCAAGACAAGCTTTGTTTGCAGTCACCCAACTTTTGACATTGACTGTAAGTCTAACAACAGGTCTGTAATGCCAGTGAACTTATGAAGTATTTTTTTAGGTTTAGTGATGCCAAATCTGGATGCTATTAGGCAGCTACCATGGCTCAAGCTCTCTCAATGCAGCAGAAAAGATAAGGGAAACCTATCTGAGTAGGAAATGCATGAAGAATATTCACACACTTAAATCTAGTAACAGGACACCGTAAGAATCTGCAACATTGTCAGAAAACTTCATAAAAATGAAGTTTGACATGAGATAGGTTTCTTTTGTAATAGGCTTATACAATCCATATATATCTATGAATAGTGAGTAGAAAAATTTCTGCATGTTCTGTCTGCCTGTCGCATTACTCTGTAAAAGCTCTTCAGTGACATTCAAAGATGTAATTACTGCATTGCTGTCAAGGTCAGTGAAACCTGAGGTAATGGTTACGTAAGTGGCAATCATTTAATATAATGTGGCCTACAGGGTTATGAAGAATGGTCATTCAGGGGTGTTTCTGAGATCTCACATATGTTAGCGATTTTATTTTATTTATCTCCCCTCAGCTAATTTTTTTTCTGACTAATGCTGGTGTGTTCCCATGGTGGTAACTATGCTTTTCAGGGTGCTTAATAATGGTCCTATTGTGTGTCTGCTCTTATTGTGCTCCACTACCTTTGATTCATCCTGCTCTTTGCTCCCTGACACAGGAAAAGAAAGAGAGGAGAGAGGAGTGTTTTTCCTTTAAGGGGCTCAGTATACACTGCTGCACTCTAATCTTGGAGTGAGAAGGCTGCTTAAAATGACCCATCACTTCCTTCATCTCCTTAGCAATAAGAACCTACATCATGGCAAAAACAGAGCAAAACAGAATCAGTGATGCCAACAGTGAAAAGAAGAGGGAATTGTGGGGCTTGCACAGTTTCAATTTTCTAGACAAACCAAAACCAAGGTAGACATTTGCTTTGCAGCCTGTTGACATGAGGAAACCAGAACAAAATAGGGAGATGGCTGCATCATTCCATGGGTCTAAAAAAATCTTAAGCTTTGGAGAAATAAAAACAGCTAAATGCCAAGTATGTTTCAAAGAAAAACAAAGGTTTCATTCTTTGGGAGCATCTACCAAAGCAAACAAACAAAATGAGCAATCAAAACAAGACACCCATATTTCATTTGTCCACTTTCTGAAACTAACTGAATACCAAAAGTATAGCACTTGTATTTGCAACCTTAGCATGTCAATGATGCTTTCTACTAGATTACGGAGACTGACAAAACTAAGGTGCTCAAAAGGGTATTTTGGGTTTGGCCCAGTGTATTCCAGACTACAAAGGGGAATTGAGTCAATAGTATGCTTAAATGTCTTGCATTTTAAACATTGCATATTATTAAACAAAACAAAACAAAACAGAAAAGAAAAAAAAGAGAAACTGGCATAAAACTGAATTTTTCATTCAGCTGGGCAAAATCACATTTGGTCTATCTGAGGCATATACTGACCAATATTAAAACATAAAAGATAAAAAAAAAATAATAAAAAAAAAAAAAAAAAATATGTGATGGCAAAGTTCCCTTTCCAGGATAAATTGCTTACATATTTGATTTTAAGGAGATAGAGTAAATGTAAACCTTTGGTCACATTTAAGGGTGTCTTTCATGCTCAGTCCTTACCTAAATTCATATACACTCTCAGCTGGATACAAAGATGAATTTAGTCCACTGAAATTAGCAATATCAAAGCTTGTTCCATTCTGCTTCACACAAAGGTGAGGTCCGGTAACACTCTGTGTTTGCTGGCATTATAGGTTTACCCATTTTAATTCAGCTTTACTTTCAGTGTCTGAAATGTTGGTTCAGTGCATGGAGACCACGGTGAAAATGAGATATTGCTATGATTGCCTGTCTCAGGTCTGTGCCCTGAGTCTCATGCTATCATTTAGCTATTATACTGCTGGTGCTGAGTGGGGAAAGTAGAAATAACTCACACTGGTTTTTGTTGAATGGCATTTCAGAAACATAAAAAAAAATCTGACAGATTTGGCTACAGTCCAGAGCTTCCTCTCTGGATATGGTTTTTGCATGCTGTTGGGTATCTCTAGGCAAGTAAAATAAGGAGTAGCAGCATTCAGCAACTGAAAGACAAAGCTTTGTTGAACAATTTAACATCCTTAACATTGATACTCAACAACAGAATGCAAAGGGTTGCTAGCATAATTTTAGTGGGTAAAATTATAGCTGGTGTTTTACTTTTAGTAGAGAGAAACAGGAAACTGTGGTGTCTAGTGCACAGCTTGATCAAAACAAGTATTGGAAAAGATGATACTTCTTCCTAACTTGTGTTAGTGAGATAGGCAATGACTTCACAGAGTCACTGCAGCAAGTTGCAAATGATGTATGAAATGAGAAACCCAGCCTATGGCACAGAGGAAAATATATAGTTAGCATTGTGCAGTGGCTGTTGCACTGTCTGTTGTTTGCTACAGCATTAAATCTGGTAAGACTGATCAGAGGCACACAGAATTTTGAGGAAGAAAATAAAATATGTAAATGAGTTTTTCAATTTCCTGGTTTTCCCTGCTTTCTCATGAAGCAGGTGTCATTCTGAGGTGGTTCACATTACATCACCTTCTAATATTCTACCTGTCTATGATAAAGTGAAATCTATTTTGATAGCACTGATTTTCTCTTAAAATAAGTAACAGCAATATTCCAATCCTTTTAAGAATAAGGAACATGCATTATTTTAAAAATATATCTGAAATTGCAAGACATCTATATTAAGGTTATCTAAATGTCATTAAGAAGTAGATAGCAGAATTACTTAAGTTTCAAAATTCAGTGAGTTTGAAGGTAACACCAAATTGTGTGGGAGTGTTGACCTGCTGGAGGGCAGGAAGGCTCTGCAGAGGGATCTGGACAGGCTGGATCAATGGGCCAAGGCCAGTGCTGTGAGGTTCAACAAGGCCCAGTGCTGGCTCCTGCCCTTGGGTCACAACAACCCCAGGCAGTGCCACAGGCTGGGACAGAGTGGCTGCAAAGCTGCCCGCAGGAAAAGGAGCTGGGGGTGCTGGTGACAGCAGCTGAACATGAGCCAGGGTGTGCCCAGGTGGCCAAGAAGGCCAATGGCATCCTGGCCTGTACCAGCAATAGTGTGGCCAGCAGGACCAGGGTAGGGATTGTCCCCCTGTGCTCAGCACTGGTGAGGCCACACCTCAAATCCTATGTCCAGTTCTGGGCCCCTCAGCACAAGAAAGACATGAAAGTGCTGGAGCATGTCCAGAGAAGGGCAATGGAGCTGGGAGCTGATGAAGGGTCTGGAGCACTATAGTCCTATGAGGAGCAGCTGAGGGACCTGCAGTTTTTTTCAAATGGAGGAAGGGAGGCTGACTGGGGATCTTATCACTCTCTACAGCTCCCTGAAAGGAGGCTGTAGCCAGGTGGGGATCAGACTCTTCTCCCAAGTAAAAAGTGAGAGGAAAAGAGACAGTGGTAAAAGACGCTTCTTTTAGTGAAGACAAGCAGTGCAACAGGCTCGTGAGGGCAGTGGTGGAGTCATCATCCCTGGAGGTACTTAAAAGATGTGCAGACGATATGCTTAGGGACGTACATTTAGCTGTGAACTTGGCAGTGTCAGTCTTAAGTATCTTTTCCAAATTGAACAATTCTATGATTTTATGATACAAACACAAGCATGTACTACATAAAGTTGGGGTTTTTTTTCCTCTTTAAATCTCTTAATTATGAAGTGTTTAAAATATTTAATGAAATGTTCTTTGTCATTAGGCATCTCAGATTTAAAGACGTGCTAATAGAAGGCATTACTTTGTGTCACAAAATCTGATGTAGATAATAATGAACATTAAAGGGTACACCTTAACTGCACTATTGCAGAGAATTGTCTAAACTGTATATGCTGGGAAGAAAGCTACAAAATGTCCCAGAGCTAGCTGTCAAAATGTTCCTGTAAAGCAAGAGATGAAGAAGATAACCAAAGCTATTGTTGAAGATTAATCAAGCCCCTAAAAGCAATTGGATCTTTAAAAAAAAAAACCATAAAATTCATTCAAATAGTAGATTATGGACTTCTTTAACTGCTTCCTGATGTACATTCTGTCCACATTTGTATGTTTCTTCAGCCAAAAAACTTTTTTACATAGATGGGCAGGTATTTTATATGTTTCATAATGTGAGGTAGATCTTTCAAGAAATTGCAAATATTCTGGTTTTAGACAAAAAAAAAATAAAAAAAAAATAGAGCTTGTAATTGAAGGACTTTTAACCCAGAAAACTTAGAGAAATGAAGACAAGTCTACTAAAAGTGCAAACGCTAGGATGCTTAAACAGAGCACATTAAATCACTGTTTTGATACTTGCACTAGTCCTTGAAAAAGTACCAAACTATAGCTCTCCAAAACTCCTTTTCTTCTAAACAAGAGTATTTGCAAAGGACCTCATATATTGTAATTATCCACATTTACCATCAAAATTTTTGCTTGATTTTTCCAAGTGTTCCCATGTAGAGAGGATTTGAAGACACGTTATTCATCATGGCATGCAGCCATTAGGAAAATTAGGTTTGCATAACTTTTAAATTCTCACCTCTGGTTTTGACCAGCAGAAGGTTTTCTTTACATCCTTGAATGTCTGTATACTCTTTCTAACGGTCTAAGTTAAAATTTTGCTATGTAAGAAACAAACATGGAAAGAAAGAAAGAAAGAAAGAAAGAAAGAAAGAAAGAAAGAAAGAAAGAAAGAAAGAAAGAAAGAAAGAAAGAAAGAAAGAAAGAAAGAAAGAAAGAAAGAAAGAAGAAAAACAAAACAGTGTGAATAGACAAGTATTTATAGGTGGGCTCCTTTTCTCCAGAACACCTGTGAACATATTTTAATGAGACCTTCCTTGAAATATGACTATAGAGTTCCAACACCTTACATTTCCTGTAAACAGATTTACCTTCCACTCCTCTTCAATTCTCATTTTCCCTTTTCCATATTATTTCCACTACATAGAATTCTCCAAATGCAGCCAATTTTTACCTATTTAAAATTTACCTGAAGACGTCATGTTATTTTTTTTTTGTTTGAAAAGATTAATTGAAAATTAAAAGCCTATTCTTACAGGTCCTTAGTCTTCTTAATTGTAACTGAAACTTAAAAATCATTGTGAATAATGATAGACAAAATGAAAAAAAAAGCTATTTTTACAAAATATCCATAAAAAGAAATTTAAATACAAAATTAATTATACCATATTACTAATATTGTTGTTGTTGTTGTATTTTATTAGTATCTACTACCTAAGAGAGAAGGAAGGAAAGGTCAAATTCTTTCTGTGTCTTTCTACTACCTTTCCCCCTCAGCTCTATACTGAAAATCAAGACTGCTCATGTCACTCCCATTTCCAAACCTTATCAGAAAATTCATATCAGGGCAGCTGATCTATGTTTTAGATGAATCTTGAGCAAAAAGTAGCACATATTGTCAAATAAATTTGTTTATCACCGAATCTCACAAAATGGTCACTACACTGTTATTACTGGGGTTAGAGTGTTTTTTATAGTAATCATCATTTTCTGAAGGTGCATTTGTTGGTAAGTAAAAGATTTATTTGCTATATTTGTCTTTTTCCCTTATAAAAACACACTTTCTGAAGGACTAAAACATATGAGGCGAAAAGTATTTCCTGAAGTCAGTGACTATTGTTCCCTGGTAAAAATACACAGACATTTCACTTTGTAAATAAGGCCTTAGCAGCTCACCACCATTTGTTTCCCAGTATTTCTGTGGCAGGAATCTTCCTGAGTGACTTATTTACTAACTTCTTTGCTTCTTTTATTGTAATATTCTCTTCCTCTGAAGATTAATGTTGGAAACTATAAATATTTAATAACAAAAAACCCCTGAAAAAATATTTATCTAATGCTGTCATCTTCCACCTCCTTCCTTTGTCTCAAGTACTGTGGGACCTATAGCTCACTGAGAAAATAAATGTTATCAGAGTTTCATAGTATTGTTATGCTGATATCAAACTTCTTTCTGGAAGTCTCAGGTCTTCATATGATTAGTGAAAATAATCACTGATTTCTTAAAATATGTTTGTAACAATGAAGCTTCCTTTAGGTGAAAGTTTTTGTCTTCAGACAATTTTAAAATACTTTTTAAATTTTTCTAGGTTCTACTTGATTTGTAAGTACAAGTACATTCTTACACATTTATGAACATCCTTCAGTGATAGTAGCAGTAGTAGTAGTAGTAGTAGTAGTAGTAGTAGTAGTAGTAGTAGTAGTAGTAGTAGTAATGATAATGGGCCTTTTGCCCATTAGTTCCTCATGTCCTGAACTGCTCTTAGAAAACTTACAAAAGCCATTTCTTTTTCTTTCATTTCAAGAAAGCTTCTTGGAAGCATTAGACAAAATTTTTACATCTGAAGTTCCTGTTTTCCCCATTTAAGACAAATTAAGTCCACTCTTGCAAAATTCTGCAGATAGATATTGTTTCTTTCAATCATTCTTAAGTAACTTAGGAGTTTTCAAAGAAAAGAAAAAAGAAAACCTAAAAACCTAAAAAGGAAATCTGTAGAAAACCTGATTTTCTCTACTAAACCAAGTAGTTTAGTGTTCCAGAGTTTAGTGGCACAGACTGCCAGTGTTCCAGTGGGCCACCTAGCATCTGTATCTAGGAAAGCATTATGATAACAGCTCTAAATGAATGACATTATCTTCTATTAAGAAAGCAAATTTTACACCTTATAACAGTTTCTAACATAAAAATTTGCTTTAGGAACCTCTGAGACTTCTGCAACTCACCACAGGGCTTTGAGGGGAGCATGGATTATGGCAGAGGAATGTTCAAAACAATACACACAGAATAGAAAGAAAACCAATTACGAACTACCAAATGTGCAATGTAAATAGACACCGCATTTTTAACACAGTGTGTAGAAAATGGGGAAAGCTTGTTTTATTGTCAGGAATTTAAGAGCTGAATCTATGCAGCATAAACAGGGAATTAAGAATTGGTTTCTCTGTATTTTGTATGTATGTAAGTGAAAGTTTCTGATAATGTCAATTTTCAAAACCCACAGTCTCAAAGTCATCAGACTATGTAGCTGAGAAATAGCAGGCTCATTTAAACAAGCAAGGCTAATGAGACACTCAAACTATTTTCTGTAAGAATATTGTGGATTCCCCACAGAGCAGGTTTTAAAGTAAATATTAGACACTTTCCCAAAAGGTGTGTTTTTGCAGTGCAAAAGACACGGCAATGGTTAGAGGATGGACTGGGGGAGAGAAATGGTGTATTCTCTGTTACACAGTAAGTAAGAACAAATTATGAAAATGACCTTTTTCTGAAGTTCATGTAAATGGATTGATAAATTGGTTGTTCATAAGGGATATGAATCAGTAATTGTCCTGATATTTTAAATAAGTGTCATCTTTAACTTTGTAAGCCTTCTCAAGTATGTATCTGAAATTTGATTTCATAATCCTATTTTAATACATCATGGACATGTTAAACTGTAATAATGGAATTTTCAGGCATGCACTCACAGAAAAGGGAAGGGGTTTCTTTTACTGCCATTTGTACTAACATTTAAGTTATCTCTTTAAATAGAGACTTTTTACATTGGAATTTCTCCACTTTTTGCTTTTCGTCACTTTTTCCTTCTTTCTACTTTGTTTGCTTAATTTGTTTTTGAGGATGAATTTCTACCTTGGGTACATATGCTAAGAAATGTACACTTATGTAAACCAAATTCTGATATTTACAATAGTGCCTTCATCCGTTAAAACAAAAACCTCCCCATGCATTGCACTGTCTTGGAACTGCTCAGGCCTAGCAGCTGGGATTGATGAACTCTGCAAACACAGACCAATTTCCAATTGCCTAGGTCATTCCTCACCTGCTGATTTTGCCTTAAGCATGGCATGACCATCTTCACTAAAGATCAAGTGCAGCTTCAAGGTAATTCTATCTGTACCAGGGTTTTCCTGAAAAATACTTGTTATTAAGTCCTGATCTGTGGCAGAGACTGACACCTCTGGCCCTTTCTTCATATGTGCTCCTACTTTGTGTTTTAACTCCATTACTAGTTACTTGTAAGTACGATAAACTCTTGTCAGGGTTGGGAGATCTTGAGTTTGAACTCAATGAAGGGAGTTCTTGAGTCTGGATGTCAATCTTGGTGATTCTTACCTATATAGAATCTGGTACCTATAAAGAGTAACTGGTAGTCTACAGTCAACAGAGCAACGTGCCACAAACCTCTTCAAGTTCCAGCTTTTCAGAATTCAGAGTTGTCTTATTTTAAATTAAACCAAAAATAAGTACATACATCCCTTTTCTAATTGGCTCGTAACACCTCCAGGAAGCCAGAGCACCTCCAGGAAGTTCATCATAATGAGCTGGTTCTAGCATTACTGGGTTAAAACCCCTGATTTATACATCACAGCAGTCCTCTATTCTCACATAGCCTTTTTCTAGGTCGTCTAAATCCCTCTTCCTTCAATACTAGGAAGACATTGGTAACCGTGAAGTCCAGTTATTAAATTCTGAGGCACAGTGTGATATCTCATTAGTTAGTGATGGGACCGTTTTAAACTCAGCAAGCACCTTAGATGCCTGTTAAACCTTGAAACTACCCCTTTTCATCATCATCTCCAAAAATAGACTTCAAGGAACCATAAGGTTGCTGATGTGTACACACTGTAATTATTTGCAATGCATTTTATTAAATATTTGCCTGATTTGCATTTTAAAAGGAAATTATATTTATTTCAGAAGATTCATGTCTAAAATAGGATCCATGTACTTTAAATATCTGTTCATTTCAATCTATAAAATGACATTTGAACAAGAAATTAATTGAGAACCATCCCAATTCTCAACACAACAACAATTCAGACAGGATGAGAGAAATAAGAAATAACCAAAAGATAATCAGCGGAAAAGAAAAGAAAAGCTTGGTTTATATCTTCAGTCACCACAGGTGATTTTATGGGAACTGTGTAAGAGTAAACTACAGGGGGCAGCAAATATTAACCAGATATCATATGAAAGCCAATACACAGAAGGAAGACTGCCTCAGAAGTCCTCTTAGTGGACTTTGTTGCATTGTCTCTCGTAGATTTTGGAAATAATTTTTCAAGACCTAATAACTGATTATCTTTAGAAACTAGTCAAATTACTTTAATATGGTTTTGATGCATCTTTAGGCAAAGAAACAGCACTGGTCAGTACATTGTTTTCAAAGCACTTTTTTTATCTGTAACATCTGGGCACTCACACTTAATTGTTTCTGTTCTTCTGTCAAGAGCTACTATAATTTTTTTTTCCTTTTTTAAATACTTTTGCACCCACAAAATTTTAAATAACCTGTTTTTTTTTGCCAGAGCACACATTTATATAGTGAAACAGGGAGTAAAGTCCAGACTATCTCTTACCTTCACAATATACTTTGTCTTCTTTAAATGTTCTTTTCTACAGAGACATTATGTGGATTATAAACTTAGTATGAGTTTCCTTATTCAACAAATATAAGACTGAAAATCAGACAATGATGACTGAACTGCAAGAAGAATTTGAACTCAATAATTCTAGGAAGAGACAGCTAAGTTATTTTAATACATTTTACCTCTACCTTAGCGCACTCAGGGATCCTTACAAATATGAAAACACAAGGCAAATTGCTGCTTGGGTTGGGTTTTCTTTTTGTTGATTTGGGTTTTGTGACAATTCTTGTATTTAGAAAACCCCTTCTTCAAGAGAAAAAAATAGCAAAATATAGTGGCTTAATTTGTTAAAATCATAATATTGTGCTTCTGGACATCTGCTTCATGGTTACAGATATGCTTCCATTTTTATCTTTTTTTGTAGAACAGATTTCTCAAATGCTGGATTATCCTATGCATTTATGTTGTATATGCCGTAGTATTAGGAATTCTATTACTATTCTTATAGTCCTACTATCCTATTTTGGATAATTTTTAAGATGTTTTGACTTATTTTTAATTTTTAATCTGATCTTTTAAATTAGTATGTACACCCATCAAACTATACTTTTTTGCCTTCTGTTCTTCTCATAGAATTATTTTTGCAAGTATCTAATGAAAGCAATGATAATCACTGCTTACAGACATGCTACAACACAGAGAGACCTAAAAATATTCCTAAATATCCTAAAAATATGGATCTTATCTTGCATTTCTCATAAACACAAGCAGTCACATCACAAACACTTTTGCATATTGAAAATATTGCAAACCACATCTGCATGTAACTCATCAATTAACTACATACTCATCAACTTAAATGCAAATCAATACACATATTTCCAGAGTTGTTCAGAGATTTAAAAGAAAAATTAATCATTTTGTAAGGATAATGATTTATCATGGAATTCTGATGAGATCATATATCACATATACATATCCACATACATATGTTAGATGCAAACATATATAAATGAAAAAATACATACATTCATTCACACAAAAATTATGGAACTGATTAGGATGTTCCTAACACTTAACCTTCTTTTGAGCACTACCAGAATTGCCTCTCTGGCACATAGCAGTCTAGCAGTAAGGAAGTGGTAGAAAAGCAGAGTGTCAAGAGATTATCTGTCATTGGACAAATATACTATCAAATGACAACCTGGAAAAACAAGAAAATATTCTCTTTGTTGGCCTGAGCTCATCAAAGCCTCATGTCAAGGACGAAATTTCCTCATACTAGGAAGAAAAACTGTTCCACTTGGAAAAATAAACAGAGCCAAGTGATACTTGAAGAAATCTGACAAACAGCAATATGTTTTGATTTAGGATATCCAACTTTTCTGTATTTTTAGAAACTCACAGTTCTCTACCTCACTATTTATATTCTGCTTTCAAGCTTAAATTTACCTTGGGTATGTGTCATGAGTTTACAGAATGCAGATGACAAATCAGGCATGACCTTTCAGTTTGGAAATTAACTTTATTGGTATTTGCACAGGTGGAAGTTGAACTATATCGGAAACATAAAGTCCCCACACATTATGAGCATAATTTCCTTTAATGGTATGCCAAGTTTATTTTCTCAAAAAAATCACAAGAAGTTAGAAATCACAGGACACTTTTTAAAGTGTACCTTTTTAATGCGGTTTTCTTTCTCTTGTAAAGATTTAATGGGGAAAGAGATTGGTTTGTTGGTTGGTTGGTTGGTTGGTTGGTTGGTTTGGTTTTGTGTTTTGAATTTTTTTTTTTTTTCGCCTGAGTTAGTGTTTTCTCAAGTAGTGTATTGAAGAATGAACTTTCTGGGTCACATCCTCTCCACTCTGTAAGAAAATAAGTAATGCAATTCAGAAGGCAGTGCTCCCAAGTACTCTGTTAATGTATCTTTATTTATTTAAGATTATTTTAACACTATAAATATAAAAGTTTAAAAAAAATTAATTGACTACTGATTTTAGAAATTTGAAGAGGTGTTTATGAACAAGAAGACATATTATAGTTTTTAAAATGTTTTCTTAATGTTCTGAAAGCTCTAAAGCTTTTTACTGTTCTTGAACCTGAACTTTTCAATATAATAACATGGCATACATATAGGAAAAATTTATTTCAGTAGATATATCAGTATATAAAGCTAGCGAGAGTTAATGTAATAAAGTAAAACTAATTCTTCTTACCAAAACAGAATGTGTTCTAACTTTCATTTTGATGTTAAAATGACAAGCCTTAGAAACTGGATTTTTTTTCCTTTAAAATAAGAAAAGTTCCACTAGCTTGAAATAAAGAGCTAACATTTAATTATCAATAAAAATGGTTATTTGTTGGTTGGGTTTTTTTTTTTAATGATGTGGCTAGGTTTGGAGCAGATTAAACCCAGCTATACACCACTGAAAGCTATAAGGAAAAATCAGTCTTAGCTTCCATTGATAACTAATATTGTGAGATATTGTGATCCCCTCTAGGTATGGGAGACTTGAGGAAAGTGTCAGGAACTTTTCATTTGCTTTACTGTACAAAAATCACAGAAAAGAAAGCTTTCTGAACCCAAAGCCACTCCAATTCATGAAGAACAGGTAAACCATTCTGGCTTTAAGACCCTCAATTCTTAGTGTTCCTTTTGACTGTGGCTGGATTTCTGGAGAAACATAAACTCTGAGATAGTGCAGTCTTGCTATGACTTTAAAGAGCAGAAAGACCAACTTACACCTAAGAAACATACTGTAGAAGAACTTTATTTTATGACGACTGATAATGGCAATTTGGAACACTTAACACAGTCACATTAAAATAAACAACAACAAAATCAGAAACAAACAAGCAAATGAATAAACCAAAACCAAACCCAAACAAAATCTAGTGCAATATACAGATCACTTATTTAACGAAAAAGCAGATAATGTAGTTCAAAATATGTGACAGAAAGCCATGCCTAAAAACTAAACAAAAAATTGATACACTGAATTTTGATTCAAGTTTGTCTTTATTATTAAAAAGTTCCAAATACTGTGTAAAAAAAACCCTGAAAAATTCCCCACACCTTTTCTTGTGTGTCTTAAGCATCTTGCATATCTTTGGCAAATGGGTGGATTCAGTCAAACTGATATCCCTAACATAAATAAACTGACCTTTAATTCCCACTTATGATTTGCATTTTGCTATTTGCATGTTCTTTATATATATTTGCATCACCTCTTCTTTAATTCTGTTGTAAAAATTTCTGATTTTTCATATTGATATGTTCAAAAATTTTATTGCTGTCTCATCTTGAACGTTTTGTTTTCTTGATGAGCTCTTCAAATGCCAACAATTCTCTTAGTCTGTGTTAACAGTGCCTATCTGGTTACGCCTGTTTGAAACAAGGTCTTTTCAAGGTGCAGAACCTTTTTGCTTTCAAGTGTTCTGATTGTGCAGTTGAGAATTCATTGCTGTTGGTAGGATGAAGCTGACATATGCACGAATCACACTTGATTTTACTTTGTATGGATGACTTTTAGCTGTCAAAATTATAGAAGAACTGGAATTCATCTCTCTATTGGAACACTACTTACCTGTAACAAGCCTAACAACAACAAAATTTGCAAGTTCCTGCCCAGAATCACAGGAACATAAACACTGTCTGAATTGCTTTAGAGAATAATTTTTCTGATTTTTCTTTCTTGAGCTGCCCAAGAAAGTAGATTCTGTCCTTGGATTTTCATATCAATCTCTTTTTTTCTAATTGCATTCTACCAATCTGCTGGTGTCACAGAAATCTAGATGTCCTTAAACTGATTGTTCTGGTCTTTGCTTGTTACTATTCATTCCTGCTTGAAAGATAATTCTTGATACTGATGACCCAGTTAACAATTGCTGCTGTTTTCCAGCAAAAATGTTATTATATTGACAAATGCATGTGAATAGGAAGGAATGTCCCTGAACAATGTCGACAGTGGTCCTGTGGTATTAAAAAAAACCAAACAACAAACTCAAAACCAAAAGCAACATTAATGAATTGGTTAATCCAAACACACTAGCATCTTCCACTCCCATAATTACATTTGTGACTGGAAATCATAGTGCTCGAAGTACTTCCTCAGGATGACTGCAGTCTCTGATTGGGTCCAATTACACAAACCTTCATTCCTTGAACAAACAGAGTAAATGACAGCAAGAGAAAGTTTTCATCCTTCAAAATGATCAACAATAGATGTACACACATATTTATACCTGTATTTCTCAGAGACTTGCTGGCAACAGAAGAACAGAAATACTAAATAATTCTGCCTTCTCTTCTGGACTGTGTATGCTTATGATTTGAGATATTTTTTTCCCTTTTCTTCGACAACTACTGATGAAGCAATACATCTTTTCTTTTACTCCAGTCTTCCCTTCATCCCTCTTTTCTTTGATTACACAGATAGAGCCCAGATATTTCCAACTTTCTGCCCCAAATTCAATTCTATGCAGACATTCACATGAAATTTTTCAATCACAAAATTATGGTTTGACAATTACAAGCAACTAAATTGTTTCTCCTGCCTATAGTGAAGGACAAAAGCTAGTTACCTATTGAAGTATATAATTTTGAGATGCCTGTGTCTTAACTGCACCTTTGGAAATAACAGAATTGCACAAAATAAAATTTCTTTTTCAAGAAGAGCTGAACAAAAAATACCCCTGTGTCATTTGTGCTAATTCCTACATTAAACAAAGAATTAATGGCAGAGTTTAGACTTTGTCAGAGAAACTTTCATTGTCAGTTGTTTTTCTGGCCTTCGTATCTCTCTTTTTCGTACCAGAAGGCGTCAATGCTTTCTGCTGTCCAGACACTACAGTAACCATGGCACACCACATTTTCATGCTTCTACACAAGTTTTGCAGAACCCAACAAAGAAAATCTTACACTTCTCTGATTCACCTAGAGCAGACTTTAACTATGCTTATGTATTTGTTGAATAATTGCAATAAATGGCAAATGAGCTGTACATCTAGAAAGTCCATTTGAGACAGGGAGGTAATTTAGCAACTGTGCAGTATTGGTAAAGATAAGAGGATGGTAGTTCTTCATGAAGCAGTCCTTTAGGATACAAAATACTTTGTTTCACATATTCCTGTGTTTTAAGGAAGGGCAGACATTTTAGGAGTGCTGTCCTGTTGCTAGAAGGCCACTGTTAGCAGCAGATTTCTTCCCAGAATAAATCCTTACTAAGTGGGTAGTGTAAGCAAATACCCCCCCTACCTCCTGCCCCATGACATTAAATATCCTCCTCTCTTGTGCTTACTTGCAAACTGGTTACTCATAGATACCCTGAGGTATCTAATAGCTGATCAAATAGGAACTTTGATTCTGTTGTTGGACTTTTTTCAGGAAACTTTTTATCAAAGAATTGTAGAATGGTTAAGGCTGGGAGGTACCTCTAGCAGTGACTTCAAATACCCTTCCCTGCTCAAACTGGGTCATCTATTGCTGAAGTGAGTCACTTAAGTTATAATCTCTCCTAGAAAACCTCTAGGTAAAGTGAGACCTTGCACTAAAATATCTGGGTGCCCTATGTTTCTAAGAAGAACTGAAAACGAGTTCTGTTTATGGAATCTTTGACGTAACATGAAAATGCCTGGCTCCTGCTGATGTAATTCAGCTAAATTCATCAATAAACTTCATTAATGTTTCTTTCTGTGCTTCTAATTTACTTACAGTAGATATATGCTAAATAACAATATTCTATGAAATGCCATGGTTTAGACTTGTCAGTATTAGTACTACTTAGGACATTTACGTGGAACTTTAACTGCAACAGTGATTTTTGCACAGCTAGGATTTTTCTCAATACTAATCACAGCTTTAAAAGAATTAATTGTAATTTGATTGCACTTTGTACCACATCATTACATTGTAAGAGAGAAAATCCAGCTAATGCATGTCTACTGATCATCTTGGAAGGAGGAAAAATGAAACTGTGTAAAGAGAACTGACTGGAGAAATTACTGATATGCTTTTCATTTCTGAAGCATTTTGCACTACTAACTCTGAATAATCATAAATATTACCATTAGCTCTCAGCCAGATAGCCTAAAAAGCAGACTAAATCACAGATTACTCTGAAATATAATTTTCTTACCGCTTAATAAATTGTAGAGCTGTGAGGGCTGAAGACTTTCCTTTAATTAAGGGCGCCTTCTACATCCTTCCTCCACCCACAACACCTCATCTCTAATATAGTTTGGAACACAAAAGCAAAAATAACTTTTGTTCTAGATTCTGAAAACACAGGAGATTTTAGGCTGTGGTCTTCAAAGAGGTTTGTTTTGTTTGAACACATAGTTATAATCTTCCCTCTAATTAAAATTTTCAATTTTTGCTCATAGTTAATCATTGTGTCTGCTTTAGAGATAGTTAAGGTATCTAAGAAAGTTAAGGTAAATAGTGCTATTCAGATATTTTCGCTCACTCCAGGTCAAGTGCTTCGAAAAAATCTCATCAGTCTAGACAGAGGTCTGCGCTTAGTTCCAAAATTTATAGGGTAAGAACAACTAAAAAGCTATGAGATCAGACTGATGGTATTTAGTACTGAAAATACTTATGTGGCATCTTATGTTACTTTATTTTGTAATCATATAATGGCACATTTCAACAAAAGGGCAATGTTTCTTGTTAATTTTATAAAGGAAATGCTTATGAAATTTTTTTTTGTATAAATGAGTAGACATAGGAATTCATTATATGGTTTAGCATGCATTGTGGTATTCAGTCAAAGTTTGGACTCGATGATCTTGGTGATGACGTGATGACTTCACTCTTCCAAATTTAATGATTCCATGATTCAGTGAATTTCATTATTGTTAAGTAATAAATAAGCAATTTAACTTTCAAGTTTATAAATTGGATGAATATATAATAAAGTATAAAAAAGTATACACTAAGACACAATATTACCATATTTTATGTCCGTAACATGATCCAACAAAATATATAGGACAATTTACAATGGTCACAAAGCAATTTTCATAAATAATTAGGCTACGAGCTCTGTTTTTCCAAATTTTTTAGTGAAGTATGAAAACAAACAGTCCTGGACTACCTTGTTTCTTGGAGATTAGGAATTTCTAAGGATTTTCTAATGAGCTATCTATAGCACAAATGAATTTACTTATGTTAATCATACTTGGATCTCTGAAACAGAGACAAAATTTGAATTATTCATTTTTCTTTTGACTATGGTAATTGCAAAAAACTTTTATATATATCCAGAAAACATATTTTCAGAAACATTGTTTTGTACTGGACTGTGTTAAGATGGTAGTTATACCCATTCTTTTAGTATATTAACCTCAGGGGAAGAACAGCTATTTATCCATTTGCTGTTGCTGTAATTTTTTTTCCCAATCAATAAGCAGCACACAATGTACCAAGTTATCTTTGCAAGTGAGTTTCCTCCATTTAAATAGATACCATTTATTAACTTAGAATGATAAACTAGTGAATGCTTCATGCCTATGTGCTCTGTCAATAGCAAATAATGAAATCTTTAACCAGGACAACTGACAAAGCTCCAAATTCTCGAGAAGACACTGCAGTTCTATTACTATCCTTGAACATTCACTGCAAACAGAGATTAAAAAAATAGGATTTGCAAATGCAAAACCAGGCCCCTATTTAAAGGTTTTTCTCTTCAAAAAATTAACCTTTTTTTTCACCTTTAAATGCACTGGGAATTTTTGGAATGTAGTCCCAGTTATGTTGACTAGCCAGACCCCATGAATTTCTCAGAGCACTCAGATTTCCACTGTGGTTTTGTGGGGAGAGTTGAATCACACTGCTGTATCATAACTAGAAGAAAGCAATTTATATAGAAGAAAGGAGAGTGGATACTATGTAAGTAATGAGGAGATGGAAATTGCTGAAGTTTTAGCAGTTAGCTCAGGGAATATCATCTCCTAGTGTTTCTTTAGATGCTTTTCACTTGGTGACAGTATTTTGGATATCTTTGGAATAAATTCAATTCTTATACTCATAAAAATACACTTTTCATAGGCTTTTTTAGAAGTTTCAGCCGACTAATTCAGCCTTTAGAGGGAAATATAACTACACTACTTATGTCTCTGTTTCTGCAAACGCTCATCCAAGTACATTACTTTAAATAGAAGACTCACCTCATTTAGTTTAGTATGAATATAAAAGTATGCTCACAATTAAGCTGTACGTCTTTGTCTATATAACCTACTTGGTATATATTATACGGATTTATCGTATATGATATCAAAAATGCAGGGAGAGGTACAAAAGTGCATGATCAGCTACATCTTTAAACTATGTATTACCATTGTCTATGTACAAATGAGTAAAAAGAAAATTTCCATTTTGACTTTTCTGAACTCTTTCCACTTCTGTTTTCTTCACTTTTGAATACCAGAAGGAAATGGTATACCAAGTACACAGGTTGCAATGTACAGCCTTTCAAAACCTCATTGGGGAAGTACAATCCGATAACTCCAAGACACAAGGTACTTTCTTCTTGTGCCTCATTTCCTAAAGGACTAGAAACAGCTTTATGTCCTATTGCTTTTTATTCATAGAACTACAATTAGCATCACTACTCACAGTGCAGGGTAACTTTCCATGTCTTTAGGGATGGACAACCTCAAAACAACATGGTGTGAAAGTAAATGACAGCTCTAAGGCATCTAAAGAAAGGAAGCCCTTTCTCCACACTGGTGGAAGTTTTCTGTCTTTCAGATACTTTGAAAGTAAATTTCTTCAGATGCTGCTTCTTCTGGTTGGGATAATACCAAATAATGAAAAGCACAGATCATTAACATAGGTCAATCTGAATCATTAGGTAAAGTAAGCACAAACAAAAGTTTAAGACAAACCAAATGCAGGATTGAAGCAAAAATGTAGGCCATTCTCACATGATAGGCAACTTCGTTTTGTGAAACATGTCTCATAAATATTTAGCAGGGTCATAAACATGTTTAACAAGGGTAAGAGATGGATTCTGCACCTTGGATGGGGCAACACTGGTTGAGTGAATAGACTGGGGATGAGAGGCTGGAGAGAAGCACTGCGAAAAGTGACTTGGGGGTCCTGGCAACTGGCAAGCAGAATCTGAATCATCAGTGCCCTGGCAGCCAGGAGGGCCAACCCTGTCCTGGGGACTGGTATCAGGCAACAGGGCAAGGGAGGGGATTGTCCTGATGTGCTGTGAGCTGGGGCAGCCTCACATTGAGTGCTGGGGGAAGTTTTGGGTGCCACAATATAAAAAGATATTAAACTATTAGAGAGCATCTAAAGGAGGGCTACAGGGATAGTGAAGGGTCTGGAGGGGAAGACATATGAGGAGTAGCTGAGGTCACTTGAGGTCAGTTCAGCCTGCAGGAGACTGAGGGGAGACCTCAATGAGGTCTTCAACATCCACTGAACAAAGGACCAACTACAGTGGTGTTTATAAATCTTGGCAACCGACACTGGGTTGATGAGCCAGTAGGAATACCTACAAACATTTTTCTTTTATTTCTTTTTCTTCATTAATGTTTTTCTAAATACAGTCTTGCTGTTCTTTCTGTCTGTTGCTTGAGGACTTACCAAGTGAACTAATAATTCTTGCTGAACAAAAATCATTCAAGTTGCAGCTTTATTTTTATTTTAACTAGAACACTGATTTTCTTTCACTGATTTCTTCTTAGTGAAATCACACACAAAATAATTTCATAAATCTAGCACTTCCTTGTGTCCAGAAAATAAGTGCAAGCCCTTTAAAAAAACCTTATGTGACACAGAAATTGTCCCAACTGAAAGTACTTCATCCCATCCCAGGTTTGTCCTGTTCTTTTCTGTACCCTCTTTAGAAAAGGGGCTCTGTGTTTGTGCATAATGAAAGACAATTCATGTGATGGAATGAGATAATGATTTACCTCTTGGTAGCAAACTTTATTGTTTCAGATCATATTGATAGTACTTGCTATATTGTTGAATGTGATGAAAGCATAATTACAGGAAGAAACCTCCATCATCACTGTCATCACTGCATTTTGCCACCTTGGGAATCAGCATGCAAAGAAAAAAGATTACAGTACTCTTTCAACCTACACCTTTTAAATAGTCTCTGCTCAAGTGAGTCTACAAAATCAGCTGCTACCTACTACAGAGTCTGCAGGGGCAAACTGTTAAAAATGCCCTGAGATTTGGCATGTTATTTACAGGGAATTAGACAAATCCTGGGATTTCTACCTCCTTAATTATGTGAAAAGATGGGACAATCATATCAGTGTCATTTGAATTATTATCTTTCTGATCCCAAGATCATTGCTGTTCTTGAAAGGACAATTAATGCCTTCTACAACTGCTCCTGAAGGATCCTAATATGACATATTTGTGACCTATTTGTTAGTAAGAAACAGATTAAGACAGCAACCCTTTTCTTTCCTTTGACGTTCCATATCCTCAAAATCTTTAAGAAAAGCAGCTTCCAAATTTTAGCTATAAGTCACTTCTGAGATCAGTTTTACACCTTGCAGAACCAAAATGAATTAGATTGAGGCAGGGAGAAAGTGGAGCAATGCATAACCAACCAAGCATTCACGTACTGAATGCTGTATCAAGAAGAAATATTCAGTGGGAATACCCTGTGTTCAGAACTGATCCCTGCCTCAGTGCCTCCAGCTTTTTCTTTGGAAGAATGTACATACTGGATGCAATAAAACAATATATAACTGGTGCACAGAATTTTGCTACAGCCTCCTTTTCAATGTATTGAGCAAGATAGTGGTGACCTGTTTATCTATTTCCCCTGTTCCCTGTTAAATATATAAGCACAAATATAGTTCTGGAATGAAAAGTGGAAGGATTTGGAGCTAGAAAAGGCTCATGACAGAGGTATTTAAGGGAGAGAGAATGAGGTAATGAATGAAAAAAGAAACAAATGAAAAGGTAACCCAGAGTCTTGGAATGCCAAGAAAGCTGACAATTGAGAAAAGATAGATTTAAAGAGAAGAAAGTACATTCACTTGCCAGAGAGAAGAGAGGCATTAGAAGATGAAAGAAGTCGATGATTCTGAAAAGACACTGTGTGTGATTGGTTTCAAGAGAATATAAAGCTTCCCTAGAAGCAAAGAAACATGTATGTTGCAAAATCAGATTTCACAGATACGAATGCAAAGGAGGAAAGTAAAAGAAGTCTGAAGAAGTCTCCTATTTCTTTTTTAAGCATATCTGCAACCCAAATATCCAGAATCTACTTGAGATTAAAAATATAAAAGATATTGCTATCATTCCACTAACAATTGAGTTGGATTTTATTGCCCCTGTTGTGTCCTTTCCACCTTCTCAGAGAAGGATGCAAATGACAAAACACCAGCAAAATCTTAGCCTGTGAGTTTGATTACCACCAGTTCATGTTTGTGCTAGCTTCCATCTATTTAAAAAAAAATTATATGGAGGTCATTGAAATATATTTGCATAAAAAAGGTGTCTGCTGAAGTTCATAATGAATGGGTTGTCATTTTTATAACAGAACTTTGAAAATCTTTTTTTCTGGTGTTGAGAAAAAACCCTTGTGACTAATACGTGATTTCCCTCAGAGTAAGGTTAGTCTAATGTGTAAAGTGCTTTTCAACATTGAAAGAAAAGGGACTTGGCATCCAAGCTTGTTAATAGTCTGGATTCAATACAACAGATTTAATCTTTCCATTCCTTTTTCATGAATAACTTATTTGGCTAAAATATAGATTTTTCTCATGGTCCTAATTTCTGTTTTAATTGAATTGCTAGGAATGAAAATGATTAGAGAATGTTGTGTGGTGAGCAGATTTGTTTGGATAATGTGGTTTTAACACCTCTTGTTCTGCCCAAAATACACAATCTTCCATAAAAGGATATGGTAGAGCATAGCTTATATACTACATTCTGTAACAGTACATGTTCACTGGGATTGCATTCAGTGATTAATAAATGGGATGGAAGGAAACATAAACTGAAACAATGGAAAGGTAATATATACAGAATGTTTATAAGAAAAGTATTTTTACGGTTCCAGTGAAAACTCAGTAATCTGTTTACACAGGTCAGTCAAAATCAAACTGTAAACATGTTTCCTCCTGGCATCAGAATTCATGGAATTTGAAATATTTTATATTTATAATTGAAAATCAGGTGAATACAATGCTTATGAAAAGTGGTCAATTAGTAGAACTCAGACTTCAGGATAATACTAAATACTTCAGGATGTTTTATCTAGATTGACCTGCCATGTTGCAGCTTCCTCTGGAGCAACTGCATTAAGAAATTAGAGAATAGTTTGATTTTCAATAAAGCCCTTTACTTATAATTATAAAATATGACACCATTTTTTGTAATGGGGACACGTACCCACTATTCACAGACATTTTTCTGTATTTTTAATTAGGAAACACATTATCTGAAGTTAATGGGAGTTATGTTAAGAGAAAAAAATTACTTTATTTGAATCTGCATTCAGATCAGAATTGAAGAGATTCAATGGAAGAAGTTTAAACTTGGCCATGCAAGTATACTTGAAGCCAAGATAGAGCATGACAGGGTCCTCTCTAGCAAAAAGAAATTCCTTCTTTTGGTACTACATATATTTATGTAAGTTGTTATTGAAATATTTATGGACCTATAGCAATAAAAACATTCAAATATTGACTGTAGGGTACTGTAAGGAGAAAGATGCTGAAAATAATTTTGTATTTTTATTTTCCCTTTTCATGTTCTATCTTGTAAGATTTGTAATGCAGCATTCTGATATACTAGTAGAAAGCACATAACATGAGAGGAATGGAGAAACACTTTCCCCATCAGATGACTGAGCAGCTTCTCCCAAAACACCCCTATATTCAAGAAGCAAAAGGTTCAAGGTTGGGAAATAAACTAGGACTTTTCATTTTCCTCCCTCTACCCCCTTTTCAGTGCCCTGACAGCACAGCACTGCTGTATGTGTTCTGAACCTCCTTGATGTTTTGCAGGGGGGAACATTCAGATTAATGAGACTTCACTTTGACCAGTTGTTAGTTTGTGAGATCCTCAGTTTTCTAGGAAGCATTTCTAGATACTTTTAGTATAAAAGCAGCTGTGTAAACTAACCAGCAGTGAGTGTCTCCTTAGAAACTAGAAGTCAGCGTTCAACTCAAAGATTAACAAATCTTCAATTTCTGTGACTCAGTTATGGTATTAGTATCTTCCTCTTATTCCTGAATTTTAAAGTATGTGAATTCTGCTACTTATCAGAATTTACACCAGGAATTGTATTAAGATTTAGACCAAGTAGTCTTATACAGACAGTGATCTCTGACCTATGGGTGCAAAGCAGTGCCTTTGTTCTCCCTAGTAGATGTTGAGGAATCATTAAATAATCACATGCACTAAGTAATGTATGAGCTCTAATTTTTGATTTATTGTTGCAAAAATTGCGAACTAACAAACTGTCATTTGACTATTAGTTTTCCTTTACTGGATTCCATTTTCCTCTGCTGAAATTAGAGAATATTTCTGACATTCTAGACCTAGCTCTCTGCTGCTGTCCTTAAAATGTAGCAGTACCTTCTAATTTTGAATCCAGAAGAAAAAAAAAAGGAAAAAAACTCTACCTCCTGCACTGTATTCAAACTGATAACAAATCTTGAAATAGACCTTGTGCACCTGTGTGCATACAAATATTTTGTATGTGTGTGTATATATATGTACATGTGTACCGTATGCATGATTTTCAAGAACAGTACCACCACGCTGTGTTCTGTATTCTAAGTATTGTCTTTCTTTATAGTTAGCAGAATTCTCACACCATTTGAGATACTCCAAACAGTACAGAAATAAAAGACAAAGCTGCCTCCTTTATCTACAAATCTTATTTACAGGTTTCCCTACACAAGCTGCTGTTTATTTTCAGTTTGTGACACACACTCTAGTGCACTTTGACAAAGCTAATCCTGCTTCATCGTCTCCAAGTCCCTGGAGATTTCTATGTGCTTCGTGATAAATTACTGGCCTCTTGCTCTTTCCACTCAAAAAATAAAACAAACAAAAAGCCCCCAAAACCTGATCAAAAACTCCCCAAAGAGCTGGTACAACACGTTCTTCCCTGACAAGCAGAAACAATTAAGCCTAATTTACCTAGAGTTAATGTACTATATCACCTTATTCCACCATCATGCTATGGGTCCATGTTAGACCTATGGTTCAGTCACAATAACTAATAGGCTGGGACAAGTGTGAGAACCAGCCTGTTCATCTCCCTCATCTTTCTAACATCTATTTCCCCAGAGGAAAAATTAGAACAGGGCTTAAAACCTGTAGAATAAAAGACCTGAATGCTTTGAAATGGACTTGAAATGTGCTGGCACACACAGAAGTTGTTTGGGTGCCAGGTGGATCACATAAGTGTATAAAGCCTCATCTCCTTCAGACAACAGGGAAAAAAATAGCAGAAGTGGCAAAAAATTTGATAAAGAGCTGCACTGAAAATCACTTTTCTCTCCATACCTTTGTCTCTAACTACTGAAGTTTTGTAAGCTAAAAGATGTGCATGAATCAAAAATGTTTACAAAATAAAGATGACTTCTGACAGTGTCTAGTGAAGTATGAAATCAGCACTTAAAAGGTGTGTACACAAACAATTAGAATAAAGTTTTGTATATAGATAACATATGCTTACTTGTCTAGTAGTGTTTTACTAACTTTAACAATAGGAGCTCAAAGAGTCTGTGGTCTAAAAATGAGAATTTTTAAATATCAGTACAGCAACTCAGGAACATTTCTCATAATCATTTCGTAAGCCAATGCCTAAAATATGTATTAATGCAGTTTTGTGACAAATCATCTGTTAGATTCCAGCTGACAGCTTTCCATACGTTAATCATAAATAACTGGAAAATACGGCTATCATAAAGAATGAAAAAAAAAGGGAGAGACTATAGAGTAACCTTTCTGATACACCTCTCCTGCTCCCCCTCGCCTTCCTGATTTTGCTGTGTACTGACCCAATGGCCACTGGTTCCAGTTGTTAATGGAATATCCTACTGTGTTAAAGAGCTTTGTGAGATGCTATTTATCAGGAATGCAAGCAACAATACGAGGCAGAACAGATGAAAGGAAAACAACAGTCCCCACAATGAATAGAGTACTATTTAATATATGAAATTCATGAGCCTGAGACATGAAGGCCTATGGCTGGCCTTTTGAAGAACTATGGTGTGAGTTACTCAAGAGTATAGTCACAGGTCCGTATTCAGATGAACAGCAGGCAAGCTGACTCATTTTGCTTCCTCCTTTGCTACATTTTTTTTGAGATTTAAACCTGTACTCATAGCCTGCACTTCACTTAAGATTTTCACTGCTGGTGTGCAGCCTCCATGAGAAGAACAGCTGCATGAGCAGGAAGAGACAGTTAATCTGGAATGACAAGAGAAAGATGTATATTTTTTTGAAAACCTCTGAAGGAATACATGATACTTATTTCCAAATTTAAAAAAATCTTCCTTTCACCTCAAAACTCCCAGAAAACAAACAAACAAAAAAAAACCCACCAACATTTCTATCTTCAAAACCTAGTCTAAGTACTATCTTAGACTGCTCAGTGTTTTACAGGAAACATTTCCAAGTTTATAAAGTGTGTAAATGTATTTTCAATTCAGTGCTGTATTAACCATACAGTAATGTACTGCTGCAATCTTGGCAGAAATAGAACCCAACTGTTGAATGCTGTGTTTGAATGTTTTTAAGTTGGGAGGAAAAAAATCTACCTTAATGAGTAGTTTGTAACACATGAATTAAGCTTCGTATTGTGTTATCTGCTCTTAGAAGGAAAGACATGTAAAAGAGTATTAACAAACCACATATATCGGTTAATGTATGTGTATGTGTACACTACCACCTTAAATACAAAATTTATGCTACTGATAACAAATGTTGATATGCAACACAGCAAAAGAAATATACAGTGTTTTAATGCTTCTTCATTAATTTAGGTTAATTTCTTATCTTTTTTTTTCATTAGCATTACTACAAAACATAATCTTATAAATAATGAGATCTGGTTTTAATACATCTATAAAAAAGAAATGCATTTATTCTTAATGTGATGCATTTATTTCTAATGTGTATGGTGAGACTGACTGAAGTAAGAGCTTATGACTCTAAAAAAAAAAAAGAAAGCTAAATGTAGTCCTCACACCTCACATCCATGTTGTGATACCATGTGAAAAATATAAAATACGTGGGTTTACTGCTCAACTCTTCAATGTCATGCAAGGATCACAGAATGAAGAGCACTAAACCAGCTAAGTTACTCATAAAAACTGCCGGGACATAACATTAAAACTTAAAATATCTAGTGTTGCCATTTCAAAGCAAATACAGCCTTGAAGCCATTTCAGTCAAGGGGGCAAGGGTAATGATTTAAGTCTTGTTTTCTTTAACAACATTCATTGCAATAATGACCAAGTAGCATTTTGCCCGACTTTTGATTTGCGTTATACTTTGAAGACACTGTTGCTTCTTAAAAAGCTAGCCTTTTACAAAACGGTTAGCTCTTTTTGACAAGATAAAAAGTAATCATCTGTGCCACATTTCATATATTTACCTTTTCATACAAAGTAATTATTTTACAAAGTTACTTGGTGTTTTGAAAGATACTATTTGGAAAGCATTACTGTTCTTTTAAGTGTGAGATTATTTGGGTGTCCATTTTTCATGGTGTAACTGGCAGCATCAAAAGAAGACAGCAATTTATAGGACTTGTGGAGAACAAAGTTTATTTTCACTTTTGTCAGCCTTCATGCTGGCAGCACTAGCTTCCAGAGGATGATAAAACACGATTATATGATAGAAAACACCCAAATCATTCTCTGCAGAAAAGGAGCAATGACCTGCAATGAACTTTGCAGGCTGCAAAGAACTTTGCAGGTGCCAGCAGGGCTGATTTCAGGGCCAGGCGCCGCACAGCTCGGTGGGGCTGCAGCCAGCCAGCATGGAACGCAGCTCAAGAGGCACCGCTCCGGCCCATGGCGCACCCCGAGCTTCACTCCGCCAGCAAGGCAGCTTCTTCAGCATCAACCTTCATGGGCTCCCGTCAGCAAAGTGCCGGCTAGCGCTCACTGTGCCCATCCCTATCTCCATTTTACACAGCATGACCTGTGTCACAGGGGGCACATTCTCCGGGCTTCCCAAGACGCCTAGAAGCTTACAACAAGGTTTTTCCAAAGCACTTTTCACCTAAATCCTACTGTTTCCACCTATGTCCTACGTGCTCTTCCTTCTCTGCGGAGAATTGGATAGAACAATGTAAGAAGAACCGGGATTGACCCAGTTTTACCTCAACGTTACGCCACCGACTGCGCGAAGCAACATGTTGTGTCACTCAGCATGGAACCTGACCCTTCCTCAGGAAGAAAATCTGAGATCTGCCATATACAAAGATGACTGAAAATAAAACATCGCTCTGCCACACCGTCACTCTGGGACACCCCTCTCGGACCGGCAGGACTGGTACAACTCCTGGTTTAGCCATCTGTCCGCGAAGCACCACAACAAGTTGAGAGTTCTGAGGCCGCCCGCCTGCCCGGTGAAGTTTGGCGGGGCCCGGCGGCCGCTGTGCCCCCCGCCCCCGGTGACGTCACCGCCCCGCCCCCAGCGCCCGGCCGCGCGCGGTGTGCGTGCGGCGCGCGGCTCCGGTGCGCGGCCCGGGATGGGGCGGGCGCTGCCGGGATCGCCGCTCCGCGCCCCCCCACCCTGCCCGCACACGCACAGGCACGGACATCGGCGGCACGCTCTTCCCGGCTCCCGGGGCCGTACGGATCCTGTGATCCGCACAGCGTAAGAGGATTAAAAAAGAATAATCACTAAAAACCACAACCCAACAAAAAAACCCCGAAAGCACACACACACAAAAGCGCAAGCAGCCATCCAACCCAAAGCCTACAACAAACCCACGAAACGGGAGAGCGTCGTCTCTACCGGTGTCCCCACGGTGTCCCCCTTCTTCCCCAGAGGAACGGAGCGGAGTGGTGGGGGAGGGTTGTTCACGTTTCGGCTCTCGGGGACGGTTTCTGGGAATTTTTCCCGTGTCTGCCCTCCCCACTCCGCCCGCCCCGTGCCCTCTTCTCTCGCTTTTGTTTGCACTGCACTTTCTGTAGATAGGGGGGCGGGAGAGTGGGTGGGAGACCTCGCTTTTATTTGTAGCGAAAGAATCGGCTAAAAAAGACGAAGGAAGAAAAGAAAAGAAAAGGAGGAAAGGAGAAAAAAAAGAGTGAAGAGGGAAGGAAGAAGGAGAGGGAGAGAGCGAGAGAGAGGGAGGAGGAGGAGGAGGAGGAGGAGGGGAAACGGAGCAGCCAGCTCGGGAACAGAGAGCGCGCCCGGGAGCAGCAGCAGCAGCAGCAGCCGCCGCCGCCGCAGGAAGAAGAGGAGAAGAGCGGAGCAGAGCAGCGCGGAGGAGAGGCGGCGCTGGCAAGAGGAGGCAGGCGGGGACCTGGCTCTTCTGGATGCTGGATTTTCGGACTCTCGTTGACTCTCTCCTGCTCCCCGGCGCCGGACTGTGAGAGACACGCACGAGCGCCAGGCAGCAGCGGCGGGGCTTCGCTTGTAGCTGCTGCTGCTGCGGGGCTCGGATTAAATTGGCCGCCCCGGAGCCGACCGGGAGCAGCGGGAGGAGGTGGCGGCGGCGGCGGCGGCGGGAAGCAGCGGCAGGCGGGCGGGCAGCGGCGAAGGCTGCTGTTGGGACCGGGGGAGCCAGCATGACCAGGTAACTGCCCCGCTCCTGACCCATTTTTCCTCCGCCGCCGCTCCCTCTTTGCCGCCTCTTTAGGCGCGCTTGTGTGTGTGAGCACAAAAGTGTGCGTGTGTGTGTGTGCGTGTGTGTGCGCGCAGCCCGCACACATGTCCCTCACGCACAACTCTCCCGTGGGTGCCCTGGGGCTTCTCCCCGGCCGCTGCCAGCCCGCTGCCCGCGCCTCCCCGCCGGGTCTCAGCCTGGCGGCGAGGCCTGTTCGGGGAGCGAGGGGAGCTGCGGTACGGGGACGGGGGATGGGGCAGGGAGAGGGCGATTGATGGATCGGAGTCGACGTTTCCACTGAGTGCCGCTGTACGCGGGCGGGGAGAGGGGAGTACGGTAATTACACGCTGTCTGTTTGCTTTGGCGAACGAATTATTAATACTAATTATTTTGTTTATTCTAATGGGTTCGGAGAAGGGGGAAGGTAGCAGGGGTGAGAGACTAGGCGTCTGCCGCTGGAGACGGGGCTTGGGGGTGAGCGGCCAGTAGGGACCCCAGGCGCCGGTCCGAGCACGGCTCCCTCCTCCTTCTCATCGTCCTCCTCCTTCTCCTCCTCCTCCTTCTTCTCCTCCTTCTCCTCCTCCTCCTGCTGTCTCTCGGCGGAGCAGGGAGGCACGGAGATGCGAAGCTTTTCACAGGTTAGGCTTTTAATTTCTTTGTTTACTCTCGCGAAACCACTTGAAAGGAAGCACATCGGGCTGGAAACTCAGTTTTCCGAGCGCTTGCAAAGGGGTTCTTCAATTTGTTCAGTAAACTTAGCAGCTCCCTCTGCGCCGTCTGCCCGTGCAAGGAGGCACTCCTTACTGCTGCAACCGGGCTCTCCCAGACTGGCAGACAAAACAGTTGTTTCCTTGCACCGAATCCCCTTTTTTGCCTTTTATCTATGCCCTCCGTTCTCAACGGAACGGTATTCTTTCCATTTTGAGCGATTACCACTCCGCTTTGCATGTATGGCTTTTGAATGTCTGCTTCTCCTTGTTACTTTTCCAGAACTGCTGTCATGCGTATTTTATTCTTTTGCCTGGCCTGTGTACAGTTACTGCCTCGTGTGAGGATGGCAGCTTCTTTACCATGATTTTGATGTCCCTATTCCCAGTTTTGATGCTCTTAAAAGGGTCAATTTATTTACACAGAATAGTTACGGTTTTATGTGTTCCTTCACTTGTCGCCTGAGACGGTGTTACATTGGGGATAAGTCTGTAGATACTGGTTTACTTTCGAGGTTCCTATTTGTAGACATGAATATTTCTGATGACACTTGTATTCTCTTAAAGTTAGGATTAATGTGGGAAGCTATGATTGTCTTCTCAGCCTTTTGGAGATCGCTTTCAACATACCTTTTGTTCAAGCACAAGCAACTTCTCTGTAATGTTGGGACATTACTGGGAATTTTGATACAGAGACAGAAAAATGTATATATAATATTTTTCCTTCCTCTGGTATCTGCTAGTGGTTTAAAATGTTATAACAGTCAGTACTTTTCTTGCTGTAAAAGTGTATAGTAAATGACATCATTTTCTCCTGGGCTGGGAGCAGTGATTCTATGATTCTTGTTATGAATGGAGCAACTCTGAAGAAAAAAAAAAAAGATTCTCCCCTGTCCTAAATACAATCATATATACTTGCATCTTACTCTAGATGGCAATTTTTTGATTGCTTCTTTAAATTTCCTCTCATGAGATGAGCTATTACTGCTTTTTTAACATGTGAAATTGACAAACTGGTCAGTTTAATAAATTCAGCTGTCAAATTTCGCTCAGTCAAAATTGCTAAAAGCTGTAAATATGCTGGCATGGGATTTTCAAGGTACCGAGTGTTACACAGAAAGGATGGATTTAATGAGAGACTTTTTACATGAGTAGCTTTCCAATTTTAGTTTTGTCACTTGTGTTAATATGGTGGGGTATATTTAGATATCTTTCAACGCAGAAATGATGTATAGCTTTTCTGTATCCACTTAAAGCAGTAAAAGCTTTGTCTTAGTAGAAGTCTTCTACTCTAAGAAGATAGTAAGAAATTCATTATGGTTTGTGTGTGCGATGGCAAGCTGTTAGGAACGGTGCATGGTAAGGAAAATGGTACCTTGGTGTTTCCAGGTTTCAGGCATTGGTCTTAGGACCTGCTTTTAGACCCATCAGTCATACTACTTTTAAAATTAGCGCTAAAGAATAATGTGAATAAGCGTTTTGCTGTGATGGTTATGTAACTCAAGCCACCAGCAGTCAGTGAACTCAATGGGTGTTAGTAAATCAGTCCTTTATCTTAGGAGAGCATGTGCGAGAATGTACTTGGGGATGTGGTAAAGAACTAAGTATCTGGAGGTTTAAGTCCAGTCAGCATTTCACCTTTCATTTTTAACATTGTCTTTTGCTTCTACCTTTGAGGAATGCAGGGACCAAAACTACACAAGCTGAAGAGTAGGAATTCCCCTTCATCTGCTGCTGTGTGTGCTGAGCCACTAGGGGCCTGTATAAACTGCTCTCACAGACCAGATACCAGTGCATGGCATATGTTCACTTTCACCAGACATTTTTTACACAGGTGCATAATGTCAAAAGCAAAGTTGCCAGTTATTCATTCCTTACTAATAAATGAGATTGCAGTTTTTTAGGAGATGTATACAAGTTGTATATTATTTAGTTTTTATTTTTACTCTACTTCTTCTGTTTCCCCCAGTCCTGCATTGTGTCCAGCGTCCCTGCTTTTCTGATTACTATGGGAGATGGGGATGAACGTGACTCAGGAGATACAAATTGTGGGCAAAGTTAGATTTGTGTGTCTTCTGCATTTCATATTTTATGTAAGCTGAGAAAATCAGATTTGTTGCCTGTGTGTTTTTTGTATTAGATTAGTAATGGTACTCTTCCATGCAAGTGTAGGGTTAAAAGATAAACTAAACAGGATTACTGCAAGGCAGGAACAGACATAGATTGATGGTGTATTTAAACTAGCTTTGTAAGTGTTATGTAAGTTTGAGAGTGTGTCGGCTCCAAGGCTTTGGCTGGAGCGTAGTCAGCATTTATGGGACATGGGCTGAAGATGCACTATACATTCTTGAGTGTCAGTTTCAGAAATTTAAAATCCAGCAGCCATAGCATTCTTAATAGACATTAAGCAATAAGGTCAAGTATACTTACACTGTTCCATTGTTGGCTTTCAATTTTTGAAACTGTCAAGGCAGACAATTTGTAAAAGAGCACAGCTGAAATATTTGCATATTGGATTTCCTTCGAAATGAACTTCCGTTACTAAGCTCTTTGAGAATTCTCATTTGGAAGGATTTTCAAGCTGAATCACAGTAAGGTCATACAATCAAAATGCAGTTTCCCTATGGTATGTTAATTTTTTAATAAGCTGTCTTTTAAAACATCAGAGTCTTAGATATCATTCCGTGTTGGGCCAGTTACAGCAAGAGGGTTTTTTTGTCGTCTTACTGACAACAGTTGTGCAAATATTGACTGAGCTTAATTTTCTGAAATGTGTGTGTGTGCCTTAGGTTAAGTTTTGATGAAATATAATGAAATCTGCTTTAAAGGTTTTCTCAAATGATAAACGTCAGTTCAAAAGTGTAAGTTTTACTGCCTATCAGTAAACCAAGGCGGTGGCTCTGAAATGCAGATGATAGGCGTTTCATTTGTGCTTTGGATATCAAAAGGAGTAATACAGTATGGTTCCATAAATCATTGTATTTCCTTTTTGTATATGACTGGTGATTCTTAAGCTTCTGTTCTCTAACAAATTGAGATAAAGGTATAGATATTTGCTGGTTTAAGTTCTGTGTCAGTCACATAATGCCGTCTATTGTAACAGGAGCTTGCTTTCGTTGTAGTTCTTTTTACAAACAGCTGTCTTAATGTAGTCAACATACTATATTTTTATGAAAACTCTCAATTTCACATACTCTGTGGGTTTATTTATTTGCTTAATCCTTGTATTCTTTGGAAAAGGCCTTAAATAAAGCCAATTAATTTATGTGTGCTGGCAACTTGGCAGCCTAAAGCAAGAATATGGTTTAAAAATACTTCTTTGAATACTATCAGGAATTTACCAAGTAGGAGCAGAGAGGAAGCTTACTTCTCCTGGTGATCTGCTACGGTGAAGGTTGCAGTACAGCTGTAGAAATCTTACGATTTAGAAAAAGGTTACATGAGAGTGTTTTGCCTGTAAATTCCTTTCCAACAAGCTCTACTTCACTTGTTTTTTTAAGACGCTGGGCATTGGTAGAACCATATTTACTACTGCACAGCTTTAACTTGTGTTTCATAAGCTGAGATGACTTTTGGTAGGTTATTGATAATACTTACTTTAAACATAGCATGTTTGTGTTTTCCTATAAGTGGATAGCTAAAATGCTGGCAAAAGAAATACAGAATAATAAAAATAGTTTGTGTGCAAAAAGTTAGGTTAAATTGAATAAAATAAGTAATGCTTTTTAGGAACTTAATTTTATTCAGGTTCTTTCAATTCATTCATAAAAGCGACAAGTCAAACTAAATACTATGAGCTTGTTTTTTAGCTACATTAGCAGGTATACATAGTCTGTACTTCCCTAAGATATTCCCTAAATTTATCCTTTTTAGGTGTCTTTTGCGTACATGCTGTGACAGGCTTCTTCATAACCTTAATAGCACAGTTACAGAAAGAGAAAAACAAAAAAGACAATGTGATTGATTTTGCAGTGGAATTTCAGAACAGATAGGGTTTTTTTCTAAAACTAAGTTCTCTATTCATACTTGATATCTGATTTCTGGTGGGGATTCTGTGTGTTCTTTTGAATACAAAGAATGGGCAGAAAATGTCCTCCCCAGTCAACAGAAAATGATGGCATTTTAGGCGCTTAGATTTATTATACCAGAGGATACTCCCTAGTTGCATACTATCATGTCCTGAACTTCTTCATATTTAAGCACAATGGAGTTATTTTAGTTTTTCAGTTATCTTCCAGTTAGTGAAGTCACACCATGGATATACAAATTAATTTATTATTTGCAGACAATCAAAATGGATGTCCTGGTTAGTGCCAGCTGAACTGCTCACATATTGTCGTGGTAAGATAATACACACATTTTTCCCAAGCAGTATATCAGATGTGGTATATCAAGTAATACAAGCAGTTGTATTGCTCTTTCTTTTACAGTTTTTAGTATTCTGGAAATTATGTATCTGTAAGTCGGAGTTCAGTAGATGTTTTGTAAAATCTGGCTTTTTAAGTTGCTGAATCAGGTGATTCCTAAGAAGAATATAGTCAGTACCAACCTGACAAAAAGAAATGTGGCTTAGGTATAAATTGGTAAATAAATATGCATTTCTCCAACAAATTTGCCCAATCCCATTTTGATATCAGCATCTCACCTTGGCTTTTTCACTGATTTTACACCAAAGTCTAGGTTTTTTGATTCTTGCTTTGATTCAGCAAGAGAAAATTCAAATACATTCTGGCAGCAATGCCTTAGTCTTTCTGATCTTCAGAAAATCGTTGTTTGCTGAGTATGAACACAGTAATTGTGCTTGCTTTACAATGCTGATACACTGATTTAAAAAAAATCTTATCTGCTTTTGGAACTGTCTGTAGGCTATAGTCTTTCTATAAAACTTCGCCAAAAAAGACGAATTTTGTGTACAACGAGTAGACTGCTGTTTCTACTATCCCATTTTTTTTGCTCCCTCTACTCTCTCTCCCTCTCCCTTGTCTTCGTTCTCCTCTCCACTCGTTTCCCGTTTTCCTAAAAAATGAGAAAGATAAAACTGATCCTAATAAAGTTCACAAAAATACATACAGAATTCTGTACTCTATCCTGTTCTTTCATATTCTTTATGCCTCAGAGAATGGGGTTTGTGAAGCAGATGCATGTCACTGTTTCTAACCCAGAGACATGATTAATTTGTGTGTGTTCACCTGTGTTACTAAACTTCTGTTAATCACATGTTTAATTTTCTTTTCTTTTTACTTTAGGAAAGGGCTTTCTCCCTCTATGGAATTTACTGAAGGCAGGGAGGTCTTTCCTTAAAAGGTGCATAATTTCTTTACCTCTTACGCTACATTTTATTAAAATCCTGTTTACAGGTGTACTGTGTATTAACACTTCCTGGAATTTGAGTATTTTTTCTTAATAAGCAAACAGCTATATTTTGAAAGTCATTAATTTGGTGTAAAGAACATGCAATGAGAGATTTCTAAAACACTGATCAGAAAGTAGGACAGGAAGTTTTATTTATTTATTTTTGTTTGTTTAGGATGGTAGTGTATCTTAGAAAGCTGCTTAACTACTGCCCAGTGCAGCTGTCCTTCCCTGAAAGATTAGGTTTCAGGAGCAGTGATGGATGTTGAATGCCTGTAGCCAGTTGTGGGGTTTGCTCTGAGGTCACTGCTACTGATGGAGGATAGGAATTTACAGCCTTACGTCTCTTCACCAAAGTAACCGGTAGCATTTCTTCAGGGAGAAAAAAAAGCCCACAACAACTAGGTATGTTCGATGCTGAGCTTGTATTGCTGCATAAGCTATTCATACTAGTGAGAAAGAATAAGTAGATTTGTGAATAACAAGGATAAATTTAGTCATGAATGTGCCCTTTTGTTTCACAGAAACACACAGAAATAGCTACAAAAAGCAAATGGGATGATGTGATTTCATTTAGGACTTCTTTTATATTATTTTAACCTGTGTTAACAAATTTGGAATTGACACTTTTGACTTTTCGTTCCAATTGTTTCAGCTATGTTTCAGAACATACTCTCCTTTTTCATCTAAAAATAGGATTTTTTTTTCCCTTGGAAGAAGTACATGTTAGCAAGCATAACCAAGGCAGAGTTGATACCCATCAGTGATGAAAGGGTAGATGTTCATCAGGTAGAAAGAGTTTACTTTGATGACATTTGCCTTGTTTAATTCAGGTATCCCAATATGTATTGCCAATAAAGATGCATAGTTTAAATAGTCTTAGCTGTGTTTTCAGAAGCATTTGTTGAGGTCAGGCTTTCAGATTTTATTTTTGAACTGTCTGCCTTCCCTGAGCTGTTGTAATTTGTTCCTGATACATGGTGATGTGATTAACTTTAAAAAAGTGAATTTTGGTTGAGAAAGGTGCACAAAAATTCCAGACTGCTTTACTGTTAAGCTTGCAAACCCTTTTTGAATTGTTTACATTAGTTTGTACCTTAATGGTATAGGTGGGTTTTTCTGTCAAGCCTTAGAATAGTTGTCCTAGTAGGCTGAAAGCCTTCAGTGATTGGTGAGAAAGGTTTCATTTGACAGCAGCATTATTTGGATCAGATCCATAGTGCTTTTGTGTCTTTGCATAAACGATAGCACTTTTACCTTGGGTAATTCTAGCAGTGGTTAAATTAAAATTCAGGCAAGAAAGCTTAATGAAACATCTGATGAGTTGATTTATAGTATCTCATAAATTAGGGAGTAAGAAGCATTTTGGTAAAGAGAAATTCTTATCCAGTAAGAATCACTTTAGAACAATTTTGCATCAAGGAAATGGCCTTTTGCCAAATGTCTATGTTTCCACTTATTGGCAGCATGCCATCGACTTTATTTGGAAAACTCTCTTTGCTTGAGTAAGAAATATTCACTATTTACCAATTTATTTTACTATAAATAAAAGACAGATTCTGTTATTAGTCTTTTTCTTTCATTTTTGACCTATTTCACAAAGAATGGACTTCAGCTTTTTACCTCTAAGTACATTGGTGAATCTTGATTAACAGAATTTTTCAAACAGTGAAATCAATATTCTTACTTTTTTTGATAATTTGGGTATTTTGGGATATTATTTTTGCTTGACATGAAAAGCCTTGAATTTTTGTACTGTAAACGGCATGTGATGGAAAAATCGTAACATTAATATAAAGAGGTGTTTATCTTAGTTGATATTAATGACAATCTAATACAGTTTGTTTTGTTAAAGAAAAGTATATAATCAGTGTAAACAGTTGTTGTCACTTAGTTCAATACGTAGAATTTACACTTGTTTCCCATTTTCCATTTTCAAAAGGTGTCTTAAATGGTCACATGAAGTATCAGCATACTGACCAGATGAAAATTTCAAATGTATCAAGGGACACAGACAGTGAAGAGAGCATTGTACTTTGTAATGCTAACAGGTGGCAGGGAATGCCTGCAGGTGCAATCACACCTCTATAAGAATCCTAGTATTCCTTGGGTTTGATTTGCATGATTGCAGTGACTCTGGAAAAAAAATAGAGTGTTAGGACTTCAGCAATAGTATTTTGGTTAGCTTAGTTTCGGGTCTGAATGTATTAAATACTGTGTGTATATGAAAAGGAAATTTTTATTCTTCATCTGTTCAGTTGTATCTGATAGAAAAGATACATGTCCTTCTGGGCAACCTAATCCCTAAAAGGACACTTACTAGGACTGTATCCCTTGCTGATTTATTCATAGGATTGCTTTATTAATCTAATGCACAAGGGTAATCTTGTTCCAAAGATATTAGAAAGCATGAAAATAACTACTGGACTTCTTAGAGATGTGGATTTCTATGTCTTCAAGCAATTTGAATTTATAATCTCAATCGATCTTTGTACTTTTTACTGTGGAGTATATAAACCATGAAAGGTGCAGTGGCCTTGAAACTGTTTGTTCATCTTTGCTAATCTCTGCAGTAGTCCAGGTTAGAGAGACAAAGATTAATAAAAAAATGAAAATAGGTTATCATGAAGAAGAAAAGTATGGTAAGATTTTTCTACCATGATGATTAATTGAGTTGCTAGAAATGTTTATATAGTAACCAATGCTTAACAGAGGTGTACTCTTAGCAGACAGACGAGCTGCTTTTTCAGCTTTTTTTGGTTGTCATTCTTGTTAGGAGGTGAAGGGCTTGCTATTTTGGTGTGAAATTTTTTCCTTCCTGGATTAACTTCATGTTGTGGATGCCAGTCAGAGAATTAGGCAGAGATTTTTTTCTGCAGCTTTTACATGTTGCTTGGATAGTGGTGTTAAGGTCTATTTCATATTTAATGGGACAGAACATTTGAAAACGCCAAAGAATTTGGGAATGGGAGGAACCTGAATTCAAGAAGAAAGAGTGAAATTTTACAACCTCAGAATTTTCCCACAAAAGCAAAACTGCCATATGATCAATGGCAATTTCACATCTGTGATTGGGGATGTCCCTTCCCCACCTCTTTCTCCAAGTTGTTCTCCATCTTGCTTTTGCAATTCTGCAGTTTTATAAGCAGCAATTAGTAAAGAGGAATGTGTCTTCTGGAGTACTGATGTCTACTTCATTCCAACTCTTCATACTGTACTTCACTCTCTGGAATGAGTATTTAGATGTCTTTTAAATGCAACTCTCCATAGTAGTTCTTGCTTCCTATTGTGAGAACATATCTGAGATTGTGAACTCTCAAAAATTGTGAGAATGACTCACTAAACTGGTCTTTTTTTTTCCAGAACGTCACTGAAATCACAAGTACTGGATACTTTTGTTTGTTATGTTGTAGAAATCCCCTCTGAAACCTATTGTCATTGCAATCTCAAAGGCTTGATTCATGGTTTTTTACTTCTGCTAAGAATTACAGGCATGTCCATTTGGATTGAACTCTGTTTTCTTTGACTATGTATCAGTATCTAGAAAGCAGTCTTTCAGCACAGGCATTGGTGTACTCATGACTCCATGTGTATACCTGTCCACCTGCTGCCTTTGTTGAGGTGTTTGAATAACTCTAGGCTATCTGTTTTTTAAAAAGTTCTGTGCTGTCTTTTATGTCTTGGATAGGATACATCTTTTCATTCTCTGTGAAATCTTTGCTTTTTCAACCACTTCCCATTTTTCACAGCTGGAAGCTTTCGACATGAAAAGAAGGGAAAGAGACCTGCTTGACAGCTTCTCTTGTCTTCTTGTGTCTAGAGAACTGCATGAGTGTAACAACAAAGAAATGGATCTCTCTGGTGCTATTTTTGTGGTTTTTGTCTCTAGGTGCAGTGGTAGTAGATTTAGATTTAACTGTGGATGCTGGCTCTCTTCTTTTCAGGTACAGCCTTCCATTTAAGTCTTTGTGTTACTCAGCTGAATTCAGTTTCTTAAATCCCATCTCTGTCAGAGCAAGTCAGTTTTTATTGAGACATGGTCCTGATCATTTCTTCCCAGAGCATAAACTGGCAAAAGAGTTTCAAGTTCATACTTCTGCGTTCAGGCATTTCAGGAGTATAGATTTCAATGCTTTCCAGCTCTCTACAATGCCAGTAGAATCAGAGCTAGGTATTTTTTAGAAGAACACGAAACAGCTGTGTTAATATTTTGAAGCATTAAATGTCATTAATAGACACCATTTGTCAGACATTGTCATGCTCACTGTATTTTTCTTAGTATGGTGTATTTCTTCATGATGTTTTATGTGTTTGAGAGTTTTGAGGCAGATTCTCACTGTGCCTTTCTCACTGATGTAGTTATTATTCCACCTACTGAATTTCTGAGGTCTTATTAGTACGTAACTATTGTGGTTTTTGATTTTTGCATACACATACTTATATAAAACAATAAAGCAGGATTTTACCCTGCTCTTGCATTTGTAAGTTTTGTTTCTATTAGTGTTGGGTAGATGATTGCTCCAGTCAGAGGTATAGATGTTACTAGATTTCTGTTGTTGCCTGGAGTTGCATGTGTTTAATAATTTAGTAGCTGCTGAGGTGAGCTCGGTGTGTACAGTTCCTCTGTTGGGAATGAAGCCATAGCAGCTGAGAGTTTATGTTGTGCTGAGAATGCAGTTAACCACACTTGTCAGAGGTGTTTAATTGTGATTTTGGTTGCCCTTTCTAGTGGTTTGAAGCTAATACTGAACTTTTGTGGCTTGTCTGAATGTATACAAAGTCTGAAGCTTCTTTCAGAATTACAGTGGTGGCTATTTGAACATGACTTTCTGTATTTGTGTGTTTTCAAAGTCCTCTTCTTAAAAAGACCAGTTTTCAGAAATTCCTCTCACTGAGACCTTGTACTTCAGCATGTGTTTCAGATCTTGTCAATGTCTTGCCTCCTTTCTATTTGTAAATAACTTAGATACTTGGTGGCTTAAGATTTTGGTTTATCAGTTCTTTATTTCCTGAATATTTTCCTTTTACCATTGAACATGCTGAAAAGAGAAGCTGTCATTAATCTTCTGTTTTGTTATAATGCTGATGATTTTTGGTTTCCTTAATGATGTGTAGACTGAAAGACAGATGGTCCATCTCAAGTAAATATTTTTTACAGTATTTTGCTTGAAGATACCACAGTTCTTAAGAAATGCAGAGCCTTCCTTTGGAGGATTGCGGAAATATTTGTACATTCAGCAATTCACTTTCAGATTTTTCCTGTTGAAACAGTAAGGCAATTTTCTGATGTTTCTTAACCAAAAGTATAGCTGTAACTTTGCCTTCAAAAGTCTTGTGGCTTCCCATTATTCAGATGATATATTTAGTGGGTATTTTACCGGTTGAAAGGCATGCCTACATGAAAAGTTGCAGCTATGTGAGAGAGCTTGGTGTTTGACTAGCAGTGAAATAGCTGATAATGAATAAGCATTAGTGGAGTGAGATGATGTTAGATTACTTAGATGGCAGTCAAGAATTGCTTCATATCCTCAGATGGACAGACTCTTAGGTCTCAAGTGGAATAAATAGTAATAAATCAGGTAGCTCTATGGTCCTCTATTGGGTGTCTGTATAAAGGACTGAGGATGTGTACCGTATATCTTCCTTTGCATTGTTAGTTTTTACTCGAACTATCAATAGTTTTATAGTTGCATTTTTAGCACGACTCAGAGGTATGAAGGCATTGTACACTTGTGCATTGCAAATACACTGCCCAGACAGAGAGATTAAAAAGATCCACAGAATGCTAAAAACTAGTCCAGTCAGCTGTACTTTGCAGAGATCCCCTTACTGCTGCAGCATTATACGTAAGAGAATCCTTGTATGCATCTTCTGTGGTTTACAGCCTAGAATTTAGTCCCTGGTTTGTGTCATTGGCTAATAGAATATGAATAATACAGGAAAAGAATTGATTGTAGAATGCTCTTATTTTCACTCTTCTCTTTCATCTTTCACTAATTATCTGTAATTCTAAGGATAATTTTGAAGGAAAAAGTGGTTTATAGACATATAGCTAAAAATAAATTCAGGTGATGGGAGTCATGTAACCAGATTCCCTGAAATTACTTAAAAAATGCTGAACATTCACGGCTGATGACAAGATGACACACCAAATGAGAGAAGAGATACAAGTATTTTTTTTTTAAGTGTTAGAAAGAAAATTGTTTTTTGTCAATTAATGAAAGACTATTTTTAAGTGAGCTTCCTTGTGGAAAGCCAGTGCTTGTGTGTAAGCAGTCCTTGGTAATAAGAACTGTGTGCTGTGTATGGCTCACTTTATTCATGCACATACTCCCACAGTACTAAATGGATTTAATCATACATGAGGTTAGTGGTCCTTTGTCCTGTCATTCTCTGTAGTAGAAATGTATGCTAGAAATATGAGAACACATTTGTGGAAATGTAAGCAAGGACAAAAAGGATAAATAAAAATGCTTAATTTAAGATAGAATTCAGCAGAGAAGTTAGGCTCGTCCATATCTGTGACCTTATATTTAGGTAACTTCTCCACTGTGTAACTTTACTGAAATCTATGAGAGTATATGTGGGTTTAAAAGTAAACGTGTGTGGTTTAAAAACTAATATACACACTAAAGTGATTTATTTTTAACTTGAACTCTTAAGTCTGTGGAGTGAAAGGAAGTAAAGAATGCTAATTTCTGTTTTACGCTGTTTTTGCCTCTTCTTCATAATGTTCAAATAAATATTATTAACAGAGTTGACAGGAGATGGAATGGTTTACTACTTTATGGAAAGTATAAAAGTAATATTATACTCCTTGATACTGTTGGCTTTTCAGTTTGCATACAGAGTAAGCAAAGCATCTCTGAACTATTGAAATAGACTGTATTTTCATTTGTGTTCATTATGGAACACTGTCATTTTACTACAAGAAAAAATGTTTACAAGTAAGAGGTCCATAAAAGGTCACAATTTGTTGTTGTAAGTATAATTGCTTCAGATCACAAACACTTTTTAAAATTTTACATGATCCAGGAGCGCTACTATAGGCATCACTCTGTCAGGAATTTCTCTCTTTCATTAAATCGCAATGCAGGGCTGAAACACTGTATGTCCAGTCAGGCCAAGAAATTTTTCTAATTGATTCATACTATGTAATATTTTAGTGAAGTATTTATTTTAATCAACTGAGGTGTTTTTGAGTGTTTTTTGAGTCTTTTTTTTTTCCTCCACTGGTATTTTTTGTTTTATAAAATTTTGTAGCTTTGCATTGGGCTATTCACAGTTTTGTTGAATTAATGATGGAGAAAAACATTAGGTAAAGTACTTCTGCAACTTTTGTTTGCACTTCAAAAAAAATTTTGCAACTATTGAAAACATGAGCAAATCGATGTTTGATGCAAATCTATGGACTGAAATGCAGATATCAGATGGCATTTAGTTGCAAATTACACTCTGTAAGTAATAGATTTCCTATGGATTTGTATGTGATGTTATTATTTGTAAGCACCGTACTCAAGGCTTTATGTCCGTTATTCTTTTGCTTTCATTTTATGTTCTCCTAGAGTTTCCAGCCTTTTGCCTTAAAAAGCTTTTATTCTTCTTACATTGCTGCTCTTCTGCGCTCTCGTCTTTTTCTGTAAGTTGGTGCCTGTTGTACATTTTTGTTAAGGTAAATGAGCTGAGGACCAAAAGACTTTGGAAGTTGTATGTAAGGTGTCTTCTCTCTAGGTAGTCGGAAGAATAAATCAGTATGATTTTAACAGCTAGATTTGCTGACATGGACTGATATAGCAAAGGTTTGCTTTGGTTTTAAGGTAGAATTTTATTAAATTAAACGATCCACTTAGGGGTTAAGCCTTCCAGTTTCCTCTCTGTCCCTTTACTTCACTGAAGTCTTTGATCTCTTATATACTTCTACAGAATTCAGTGCACAGAGATTTATCAGTAGAGGAATAAACATTCTAGTACAGAGCAATCAGATGGTTTTCTGTACACGTGATAAAAGCTAATATTAATAAATCTTGGAGTGATATGAATCATACAAGGCAAATAAAGATAAAGCTAGGAAAGTATTCCTTGGAGTTGTAATACTGAGTCCCAGATTTCTTCTGTTATGTGAGAATAAAATCTGTCTTCAAATAAATGTTTTTGGCTTCTTTCATAGGACAGAGAATCTGATATGTATAGAATCTGTTATTTGTTGGTTTCATTTTGGTCTTTTTCCAGATACTAGTTTTTTTAGAGCAATGATTTTTGTAGCTAGTTTGTATTAATATTTTCTACCACTGGTGTAGCTTAAGTGACATATTCTTTTGGTATGTGCAGTTAGTATTTGACAATAAACTTCATCAAAGACAACTTTTTACTGAAACATGTATGTATTTTACCCAATATACATATATGTATTATCCAGTATACATATATGGGATACAAGTTTTTATTTTAATTCTACATTTTTATACAGCTTTTAACCTTTAGTTGCACAGACTGCTGTTACTAAAAATATTTTACTATAACTCACTATCAACTTTCTTTTCATCTTGTACTTCACAGACTGTTTTACCAGTAATTTTCACACTGTTGATTTTTATTTGTGTAAAAGAACATGATAGCTTTAGCTGCCAGTGGCCTTGTGTTTGACATCTTTTTTGTTGTTCTGCTTTTATGACTATAAAAATATGCCATTCCCTGCAGTCAGATTTTGGCAAGGTCTAGAAGGATTTTTCTTAAAGCGGTTCTGTGTTCAGGTAAATTAAAGTCACTCTAAGAGCTTTGAGGATTACTGGATCAATGCACATCATTTTACATAACGTTTTCATTTCTGGGTACTGAAATATATTTAGGAGTTGTCTTACAAGGTACCAGCAGGACTTTGTTAAGTATGTGTGTGTTCGTTGTTTAATTTTTATTCCTTAACTGGTGTTTGTATTCGGTGCACATTATAGCTCTCTGAAGACTGAAAATGCATTTTATTATTGCCTTTTATCTGTCATGCTGTTTGAATGATTTTACTGGACACTAGTAAAGTAGGAAATTGATACAAATAAATTACAACTTGGATCTATTTCTGTTGTCAGGAAGCACTAAAAGAGGAAGAAAATACGGCTTCTATAAAAAGTAGTTATTTAGAAAGTAATATTTGGCAAATTAGTATATGTAAGTTGTCCTTTCTGTATAACTTTCTCTGTAGGATTGAAATGTTCACAACCATAGCTGACTCATAAAAACAATGTGGAAGTAAGCCATTTTTTTGTTAAATTGATAAATATTTTTCACTAGGAAGTGAAAAACATCATGATTACTCCAAAACAGATGGGTTTCTTTTCTTTCTTTTTGGTCCTGAAGTGTCCATGCACATACACAGAAATGAAAATTTCATGGTTAAGGAGATTGCATGCATTAGATTTTGTTGCTGTTTCTGAACACCAGAAATATACAATATTTTGAAGTTTTGTTGATTTTTTAATTATTGAGATTTAGAAAATACTTACATCTCTATGAATACTTTTCAGATGCATCCTCATCTAGATTTGGAAGGTCTGCTGTATGCTACTGATTATTTTAATTTTATCACCATTAGGTGATGAACAGTGCTTTTCATTATTGTTCTGATCCTTTACATCCTTCCTTCCCTTCTTTCCTCTCAGATTTTAATGCCAGCAGTGCAGCTGGTGTTTTTTTCGGGTAACATTAGCTCTGATCGGTGCAACACCTTGGTAATGTGTGCGTGATCCTGTGTAAGAGGCAAGCTGGCCAGGGAGGCATTTAGCCAGCCCTGCTGTAACCCTTTGAGGGCACAGATGCTCCCTGAAGGACTGCCCATTGTACTGTGTATGACAGAGTGTAGGTTTCTGTATCGGCACCTGGGTTTGCATAGTTTAAACAATACCTTTTCTGTATTTAGATAGACTAACCAAATTCATTTTTGACACTCCATCTATGCAGTGTAAGAAGGCTGGCAATTCCATGCCTGCAGGAAGAGAGGCATTTGAGCCTCCGCCTCAACATTTCTTAACAGTTGCCATATACATGAATTAGTTTGCTGGAGGTTTACTGGAAAAATACACACTTTTTTGTCTTTAGTTTTTTTAGTGATGCAATGTTACTTCATGGTATTGTAATTACTAACTGCAACTCTTAAATCCTCTTTGTTACAAACTTGAACTTAACATTTTTGATGTTTAAATTGACTGTTTGAAGTTAACAGGAATTAAAACTAGAATTCACAATGAAGTACTAATACTTTTAAACAGAAATTTTCCGTGAATGATGTGACACTTAAGATTTCTCAGTAAAGATTTTCCTTTGAATCTTTGAATTACATTACTGGTAGAATAGAGATCTGACAGTCTTCTGTTATCTTTTTACTTTATTTTATTCTTCCACTTTCTGCCTTTTTCTATATGTATTTTAAACTAATGATTGAAAAAAGAAAACATTTGGAGTTTCATCGTAAGTGATAAGTCATTATGTCCTTTTTTATTTAGTCAGAAATCAGATTTGTCTAAAGTGACACTCCCTTTGTATTTATAATGAACTAAAGTGTAAGTTTCCTTGCATTTTGCACTATAATCATGCAAAAATTTGAAATACTTCTGAAGCAAGCTGCTTCTGACCAGTCTCTTTTTTCACTATTTTTTTGTCTTTCTTTTTTTCCTCAAGCAAAATCTTACATTGCAGAATACATGATGAATGTGTATTCATACATAAATAAAGAATAAATAAAAATAAATACTGTGGTGCCAGTTCAAGACTTACTGTGGTCCTTCTAATTCCATTTCATTGAGCAATGAACATGGAATATGGGAAAACACTCTGAAATGATAGTACCTTTAAGTTTTTTAGGGAAGGACGTGATGAATCTAAAACTTAGTTTTTAACCTCTGCTCCTGTTTAAGTGGTTATTAAACAGTGTGGTTGTGCAGCTCTACTGTTACAGTCCGCCTGCAGTCACTTGTGAATGTGTTAAAAACCGGAAGCATTTGGGTATTCAAAATCTGTAAGAGTGCCTGATGGATCTGACATGTGCCAGTTGCTGCACAGGCATAGATGGTGTCGAGTGGAATTCAGAGTGCTTTGCCTTGTAAGCCTTGGAAGTTCTCCTGGGAGACTTCAGAAACATACCAAATTGAGCACAGGTTAACTAATACAGAAGGGTTTTCACTAGGAGCCTTGGAAAGGTGAAATAAGAAAATTAACACTAAAATTCAAGTTTGAAGTCATGTTTACCAAAATCGAATTCTTAGTTTGTGTTGAACTTTTAAGTATTTTTTTGCAGTTTATAAACTTGCTCTTTTTTTAGTGAACAGTAGGGCTGTTTTTGTAACAAATATATTTGTACTTGTGCCTTTTTACCTTTTCATGTGGCAACATTTGAATACATTAGTTCATAATTCAGATGATATTTGAGGCTTGAAGTGTTTGAATCAATGTTGTTTTCACCTACCATGTAGCATTAAATAGTACTAGGAATTGGACATCACCATGTAATCAATTTTCATTGTCTGACTTGCTCTGCTTCCATCACTGATCCCAGACAATAGGTTCCATATATTTCAAATCATCCGTATTAATTAATCTCATGACTTTTCCTGAATTTTTTCAGCAGTAAAATAAATGTAACCTCTCGTACAAGGGACACAGTGACAGCCCCAAACCATGTTTAATTAGAGCTCAGCATGCAGTTTAAGATGGCATCTGTTTACATGAAGCATGATTATTGCTGTTTGTGCTCTTTTTTTTCTCTGTTCCTTTAATGAACATTAGATTTATTAAAATAGATGAATAGGATTGCCCTAAACAAACAAAAACATAAATATAGAAAGGATGGGTAACCTATTAAGCATTATAATCAAACATGCATTACAGTTTTGTCATGCTGTTTTTCACATGCAATTTCATAACGCACAAGGATATTTAATGGCTTTTAATCAAAATCTATGTATTGATTAATGCAACACCACTGTGTAAAATGTAAGATTTATTGCAGATTCTGTAGATGACAAACATTCTTGCACATCAATGAGCTGGGGTATTTTTACTATCACCTTATAGAGTAACCTGTGAGTTTGGAATCTTTATGTCCCAAACCTTTCTGCTGGCAGTGCCAAACATATCATGCTGGTTTAGATCACGTTATGATGTGTATATCTGACCACTTGAAGTCTTAAAAAGGCTTATCAGTGTATCTTCCGTAGTTCATTAAAAACATCATTGAATTTTCAGCAACCTGTGCTGCTTACACATGACTTTGATCTAGAGACCTATACATTAAAGCCACCGTATCTCATTAACATTCCTAGAACGTCTTGTTCTCATACAAAATTGGCTATAAATTAGGGAGAAAATTACAGTTTAAATGTGATTTAAAGAAAGTTAAGTGGGTGACAGAGGACAGCCATAGCAGCAAAAAGGCTGTATGTCAGCCATAAATCATAGCCTTGGGAAAAAGAATCCTGAAATTGTATAATGGGTGAGAAAAAGTAGAGGAAAGGATTACTTAGGAAGACTGTTGTAGGGGATAAGGAAGAGCTAAGCCATGGTTGTTGTTTCGCACAGACACCGGTCATACAACCAAGAGCAATCTGAGGAGCATCAAAAAGAATTACAGAACTACTGGGAGTAGTGGTGGGGGACTTCAGAGCTCAGATAGTGGTCAGTCCTCCCAGTTAGGGGGAATATGTCTGAAAGATCCAGTTGAATATAGCAAGTCAGTAAATAGTTACAGAACTGGTACCACAGCTGGAGACTGCTGAGGCTGTGGGACTTGCTTTGAGAAGTCTGATCTGCTGGGGAGTTACGGGGTCCATCTGTCAGAGAAGAGCATTTTTGGTCATAAGTTTGCCAAGCTGGTGAAGAGGGCTTCAAACTAAAGTTGAAGCTGGGAACCTCAACCCATCCCTCTCCTGCCAGTTTGATGCCAGTACCTGTGAGAGATGCCCAGAGCCTGGAGAGGCATCACAGATCAGTAGGAGAGCACCTGAAGAATAGCACAAAGGAATTTCACACAATCCAGCCATTAAGTCAGCTTCACCAGGGGCTCAATTTAAAGGACTGTGGAAATGCACATAGCATGAACAAGAAGACTTAGAGATGTGCACACCCTTCCAGGGCTGCAATCTTAGTGGCATGATAGAGATGTGGTGGGATGGCACCTATGACTAGAGTGTTGGATTGGAAGGACAGAAGCTGTCTAGGAAGGACTGGCAGGGGAGATGATGAGGTGCTGTTGCCTCCTGTGTCAATGACAGGAGTGCATGGAGCTCCATCTGGATGAGAAGGTGACTGAGAGCTTATGGCTCCAGATTAAAGGGAGGGCAAGGACAAGTGGCATCATAGTGCTGGAGGCCACCCAACTAGGACAGCCAAGTAGATGAAGCCCTGTGTTGACAGGAATGGCCTCATAATCAGAAACTCTGGTCCATTTGGAAGACTTCAACCCTGATATCTGTTGGAGGGACAATGCAGCAGGGCACAAGCAATCCAGGAGGTTTTTGGAGTGTGTTGGTTACAACTTCCTTCTCCAAGGTGATAGAGGACCCAATGAGGGAAGGTGCTATGCTGGACCTTGTTCTCACCAGCAAGGAGGGGCTGGAGGGGAATGTGAAGCTCAAGAGCAGACTGAGCTGCAGAGACCTTTAAATGGTGGAGTTGAAGATAATTAAGGCAACTAGAAGGGTACGCAGCAAGCTCACTACCCTGGGCTTCCAGAGACAAGATTTTGGCCTGTCCAGGGATCTTCTTGGTAGAGTAACATGGGATAAAGTCTTAGATGGATGAAAGGCCCAGGAGAGCTGGTAAATATTCATCTCCTACAAGCTCAGCATACCAACAAAGAGGCAGTCAAGCAAAAATTGCAGGAGGCTTGCATCAATAAAGAAGGCTCTCCTAGACAAATACAAACAGGAGCCATGTAGAGGGTGGCAGCAAGGACAGGTGGCTTAAGAAAAATACAGAGAAATTTTCTGAGCAGCCAGGCATCAGATTAGGAGAGCTAAAGCACTGATAGTAAATATGCCCAGGGTTGTAAGGAGAAGCAAGAAAAGTTTCTGTGTGTGTCAGTGAGAGAAGGAAGACTAGGAAAAATATAGGCCTTTCTTGGAAGAGAGAACTCAAACAGGAGACCTGGTTAGCCTGCACATGGAGGAGGCTGAGGTACTCAGCAAATTTTTTGCAAGTGCTCCAGCTTTGCCACTCAAGTCACAGAAGGCAAAGGCCGGGACTGGAGAATGAAGAACTCCCTGCTGTAGGAGAAAATCTGATCTGAATTTGTGGAACTAGATTAGATTCATCTGCATGAAGGAGATTAGCAGATGCAGTGGCTGAGCCTCTGTGCATCATATTTGAGAAGTCATGGTGGTCTGGTGAAGTTCTTACTGACTGGAAAAGGAGAAACAACCACCTATTTTTAAAAGGGAAAAAAGGAATACATGGGGAGCTACAGGCTGCTCAGTCTCCCCTCTGTGCCCAGCAAGATCATGGAGCATATCCTACTGGAAACAATGTTAAGGAACATGGAAAATAGGGAGGAGATGGACGACAGATAATGTGACTTTGCTAAGGGCAAATTGTGGCTGACAAATTTTCAGGCTTGCTATGAATGATTACAGTATTGGTGGATAAGGGAAGAGCGACATCAACCGCTGACATCAGCTACCTGGAACTTCGGAATGCATTTGGCACTGTTGCACTACATCCTTGTCTCTTATTTATAAAGACAGAGATTTGATGCATGTACCAATCAGAGGGTAAGGAATTGGCTGTATGGTTGCGCTGAAGAGTTACACTCAATGGCATAATAGCTTGAATGGAGACCAGTGACAAGTGCAGTTCTTCGGGAGTCATACAGGAATTGGCATTGCTTAACATCACTGCTGGTGACATGAGGTGTGGAACTGAGTGCATCCTAAGCAAGTTTGCTGACGACATGCCAAAGGGCAGGGATGCCATTTGGAGGGGACCTTGACTGACATGAGAAGTGGGCCCATGCAAACCTCATAGTTCAGCAAGGCCAAATGCAAGGTTTGCACCTCTGTTGGGGCAATCCCAAGCACAGGTACAGACTGGATGGAGAACAGGTTGAGAGCAGACCTGAGAGATGTTGGTTGACAAGAAGCTCAGTGTGACTGGGCAATGTAGACTTGAAGCCCAGAAACCCCAACCATATCCTGGGCTGCATCAAAAAGACCATGAACAGCAAGTCGAGGGTTTTGTGTCTCCCCCTCCACTCTTGTGTCCCATCTCTGGAAGTGCTGGAAGCCAGGTTTTGAGCAACCTGGTCTAGTGGAAGGTGTTGCTCCCCATAGCAGGGTCGTTAGGACTAGATGATCTCCAAGGTCCCTTCATTCTGTGATTCAGTGATCTTATGAATAGCCTGAAAAGAAAAAGATATTCAGCTAATGTTGAAAGGATATTTTGAATATTTTTATGTTCTGCTTGAGATAAAATTCTGTATACTATACTACAAAGTAAAAAAAACCCCAAGTTATGTTGTCAGATAAAGGCTAAGAAGTTAAGACAGTCTTGCAGCAGGCCACGCAATCTCATTCCTGTCTCTGTGCATTTTTTTTTATGGACTAACTGAAATAAGTCCTCTGGAAAAATATGTGATCCTGCATTTGATGACTGTATCATAATTTTACTTTTACTCAACTTTTTAAAATTTTGGCTTGATTGATGCTGAAACAGAATATAGTTTTAATGCAGTTCTAGCTAAGCTATGTGATCTGATTTAACTTCAGGAAAAATGGCATCATCAGATGGTTGTCTGACTTCAGAACTGCTGCAAGCCACCTTGCAACCCTCCATATACACTTCTGCTGTTACAATTTTTCTATTATACTTAATAGCTAGAAGCTGCAAGTGCTTGCCATGCAACAGTGACATTTGGTTTGTGTGTTCCATGAGTTCCAGAAGTGTTGGAGAGGAGCTTCTCCTGCTTTACTGTCATACAAGTCATGAAGAATGTTCTCATCTCTATAGAATTTCCAGGAAAAAAGCAAACACTCCTAAAAACAGCACTTAATGTTTAATACTATTCTTGAAGGAAAGTTTGAAGGAAATTACTTTGTTTTTGCCTCCATTTCTTGTTCCAGGGAGTTCTCGCGTTTTATGTTGCTTCTGCTGTTGCTGAGTAGGAATGAAGTCTAAGACCACATGGGCTTTTTTGGTTCTTAAGCTGTGGATGTGTGTTAAGGCAGTTGAAAACTTGAAAGTGTTTGGAGCTCTACTCCACCAAAGAGAAACCTCATGAAGCAAATGTGAGCTTCTTGAATAGCTCAGAAGAAGTTTCAGTGGAGCTTGCTGCTTTTGCCCAGACAAATTGCACGTGTCTTTCATGGTGGAAAGTTTCAGATATTTTGCACTAGGTGCTATTTGATAGTAAATGCAAAGCATTTTTTTTAGCTATTATCCTTAATTGATTCAATTTAAAAAAAAGTCAAATTGAAGCAATATTGCATTGGTTAATGTTGTGTATTGTAATTTTGTCTTACTTCTTTAACCATGTTGACCTTTTTCAGCCAAATAAATTTCAGAAATTAAATTTGTATAACTAAGTTTCACCATGATACGGACCAGAGTCTATAAAGATCACAAATCTTTATGGTACTCTCAACTAATGAACAAAAGGCCTTATTTGCCTCATGATGATTTACTAGACTATCCCTAGCTTTATTTGTGGATAGTATGGAACTTTCCAGTTCTGTAGTTTTATTGCTGCAAATATGTGCCATATTGCATACTTGAAATTAATTACAATAGTTTGTCTGCTAAGTATCTGAAAGCACTATGCTTTTTCTCTTCTGGACTTAGAATATAAAGTAACAGTGACAGCCAGACCTTTTAAAATTTACTCTGACCACAGTGGTTAATTGAAAATAAGAATTTTGTCCTGGGAATAAACTGTCAGACTATTTTACAATGAAAATTCTCTGTGGGCTGGATTAGGCCTGTGTGGCTTAGTGGGTAGGGACTGGGCAACGTGAGCGTGTTCCGCTTCAAGAAGGACTTAGGGACATAGCCAGTAAAACGAATTGTTACAGAAGTTCTGTGAAGCACAGTTCGGTGGAATTTGAAATCAGGTAGTCAATACACAATAGCATTTTTTTTTTTTTCCTTCAGGATAGGATACTTCTCTCTGTACTATCATTACTGCATCTCACAGACAAAAGAAATGGGCATTTCATAGAGCTGTTGCATTGTGAGGATGGTCATATTTTCTTCTATGCAGCCTTGAGAGTTCAGCCAAGCTTTTTGATCTTAGTAGGCTGGTGCTCTGGAAAACATACTGTCTTTTTTTACTCTTAAAGAAGAAAAACTTGTAATTTCAAGACTCTTACAACTGTCCTGAAAATACATTTTCTAAAGTATGCCTGTACTACTTGTGGTATTTAGGAATTTTTTGTACATGTTCTGAGTCCTGGTGGTTTTTTCCTCCCATTTATGACACTGGAATGTAAAAGAGGGCTAGAAATCTTGGCAGTTTTCTTTCCAGTAGCACTCTTCCAGGAGTTTTGCCTAACTGTTTTTACTTGAGTTTTGTTAGATGTCCTTTTGCTCTTGTCCTGCTGATTTTCACTCAACCGTAATTTAAAATGAGGTTTATTCTTGGTTGTGGTGATCACTCTATGCAACAGAAAACTTTCCATTTCCTTTAGGGGAATTGATACCTTTGCAATGCACCATGTTTCTATCGAAGGGCAGATCCATAATTGAACAATCAATCATTTTGCTTTGCTCTTTTGTTGAAATGTAACTGCTGTCTAAACCTACCAAAAGCCCAAAGTGGATTTAATGTTCTATTATTATTGCTGTTATTATTAACATTGTAAGTGCTGATTAAACATGCCTAAGGATATTGTGCTAGATATTACGAGAATGTATAAATTTGCGAAAAGCTTCTATTCTGTGCAATTTTAGGCCTATTATTTTAAGTGGATCTCATTCAGATTCAGTTCACTATGCCCTAATTGAACTAGTTTAGTACAGTGTTCCCAATAAAGTATATTGAGTGGATACTTCTAAAAATGAATACAGTGATGAGAAATGTATCATGGATACCTAAATATATTACACTACTTGTTAATTGTTTGAGCTTTTGAAATTTAAATCATAATCGTTTCTTCAGTGTTACTTGTAAAGAGATCACGTAGGTGAAGATGCTTAAATTCTTAAAAAGTGTAGTAATAAATATAGTTAACCTTTAGATTGTAATACTTCATAATTCTAAAGCTTTTGTGGGTAAACAGACTAAACAACTCCAATTTCTTCTGTGCTGTGTGCAGACACCCTGTAGTGCTTTTGTTTCTGGTTCTTTTCAATGGGTCTTAAGTTCTCCTTGCTAGAAGTGGCCTCAGACTACTTGTGGAGGTGGGAATGCAGCTATTCAGAATTTCCAAGGAGAAATTCCTAACACCCAAGACAGTATGCAGTGCTTCAGACAGAGTGAGAGTTCATCTCAGTAGCAGTAAAAGTTTGTTTGTATTTTGAAGTTTGTTGCAAAGTGATATTTGTATTTGCTTCCTTTTCACTGTACTTCTGCATGTGGTGTGTCTGCTTTTTACCTGTGTATGCAGTGCTGTTACTGTGCATGGGTGGAAGTTCCAAATACAGCAGCAGGACATTAAAACACCCAACAAGCTTTTAGATCATACCCTGTCATTCAGTATTTTGTTTATTAAAAACAAAAAAGGAATTATGAAGAATTGCAGTCGATTTTTCTTACTTGTAGAGGCAAATAAGAAGATGCTTACTAAACCAAAAAGTGAGCTAAAAAGTTGCATTGATTTTTGCAGTTGCTGAAGCAGCAGAATTGTGGCCTCTGAGGCTTTTCTGAGGATTCTTGTGTTTTACACCTCTTGATTTTTGCTGGAGGTCAAGTTTTTCCTCAGAAATCACAATCCTGCAAAGCATAGTTGCTCTATTTTTAATCGTGCTGCTCAAAGTTACTTGAGCATACAGGCATTCTCAGGTTTTGCCTCTTCCTGTTGGCTGTAACTTTTTCTGATGCTTATATGATTTCATCTGTGTACCTACCTAGGAGGTTAGACCTGTAAATACATTATTTTCTTTGACCTGTTTCTCAATTTAAAAAGGTTTAGTGACAATCAGGCCTAGAATTTGAGAATACTGATTCTGTTTTCTCCTTATTACAGCACAGACATTTAAAAAATACTAAGTATGTTTCTGTGTTAGTCTGTGTAACATTATTGCAATGCCTGAAGCATTGTTGAAAGAAATATATTTTAAACTAATATTCATACACGTGTGAGAGAGGCTGTCTTCTGTGGATGAAAGATTGGCTGGCTATGTACAGATAAACCAGTGTTTTCATGTGATTGATCTCTTCTGATAGTTGCAGATATGGGAAACAGACCTATTGAAAAATTTTGGAACATTTTTTCATTCTGTTTCAGTTTTTTCTTCTTTAAAGTGGAGATACAATTCAAATAGAGGTGCTTTTGAAGTAGGTGAGACCTTCAGATACAAGCTGTTGCTTGAGAACAGTAGGTTGTATTATGAATTGTTTTCTTTTAACAAAAGTTGCAGGAGTTGTAGCAAGTGTCTGAGCTTTTGCCTTTTGAGATGTAAGAACACTCCCAGGAGAGTTTCTGTTTTCTTTCTGAGACATGTTATAAAATTACCTGGATATTATTTTGTATGCAAAAGGAAATTAAACTAAAACAAAAATAAGAAAAAAGAAGGGTGCAAAGTCACCCCTAGATTAGCTTCTAGTTGCTTTTGTTACCTTTCCTTTCAATCCTGTTTTGAGTCAGTAGCATTCTGTGCAGGAATAAGTTCATAAATAATTGTAATATATGAAGGCCCCACAGACAGAGTCAGTTAAGCGTGTGCAAAACATTCCAGTCTAAGTCTCATAAAAATAGCTTTCTAAAGTTTGTGTAAATATACTGAAACTGTTACAAAATGTATTTCAAGAAGAGTTAGAGCTACCTGGTTGAGCTTGTACTCTCCATGTAATATGGAAGTCCCAATACTAGTACCAATAGAATATTATCATGTATGTAATAGTGTGTAATGTGATCTTCTTGAGGTTGGTGTGGGTGAGGCATGGGTGATACCCTTGTTTTTTGAAAGCTGCGAACTTGCTTGTGTCCTTTTTCTAGGAGTTTATTTGACTTAGCATGCATAAGGTACTTGCTAATAATAAAATTCTCATCTGATTCCTGTCTGAAGTATCGAGGAACTGTAATTTTAGTAAATTTCATGGTTTGATTGGTAGTAGTAGGAGGTCAATGGCAAAGCAGGTTTTGTGTTTCCATATATAAATATTCAATAATTAAAACTTTTCTAGGGCTTGCACCGTTAGTTTATGACCCATAAGAGATGCTCATGGACAAGTTATTACCCAGGCAGTAAGTGCCATCTACAAAAGGGTCATCATGTGATACCCATGTAGCAAAATGTTGTGGAACCATATGATAGGTTAAATTTACTGTGGGCCTTTGACAAGATGCACTCACAGTTAGTCTTTTCCTTCAAAAAGTTAGTCTACTATTTATCTATGCTACTGAGCAGCCTCCAACAACTGACATTTCAGGAAACCCTAAAAGTATATGCTGAAGTACTAAACACAGTTATGGTCATTATAGATTATTTCAGCTATTTGCCAGATGTATATAAATGACTTTGATTGAGATTAGAATGTGTTGCTGAGAGGAAAGATGAGATATCAAGTAGATATCTGGTTAGACAGACTGGAGTTACATAGAAAATTCTCAGCCTTTGTATCTCTTAATATCATTTGATACAAGAGGACTGTTTTGTTGTGTTTGAGTTTATTAATTCTTAATTTCAAAGGAATTCTGTTGTTTTCTGTTCCCTGGTATTCAGTGACAATTTCTGTAGGGGCTACTGAAGGATTTATGGGGGCATTTTAGGGTTTTCCAGAGTCATACCGTATCCCTGACATCTGCTGTAGCTAGCTGAATTTCAAGACAAAAAAAAATTATCTTCCTTACTGTCTCCTCTGCAGCTGTAAATATGTATATATAAGTATAAGCAGATTCTCATTCACTCCACTAATTATTATTTAAGATACTGTAATTATATAACACAGTACGTGGCTAGAAATGAATAAATGCACCTGTACCTTTCTAGCAGTGGGGAAATACATTTTTTGTACATTATGATAATGTGGTGTAGTTTTTGGGGTTTCTTACGCTAGTTAAGGTTACAGAAACTAAGTGCAAATGAGTACCTTTTTAAAGTCTAAAATGGAGGAAAAAAACCATGAAGGTGAGAGCTTTTTTAGCGCCCTGTCATTGATATTTGTGACCAGTGTGTGTGGTCTTGGAGAAATCCAGTGATACAGACATATTATAAGTTTTTTTCCTCCACTGTGTTACTTAAATAATATGATGCCATAAGACATCCTGCAGTATTGGATTTTGGGAATGACTGTGTTGAGTCTGAATGTTTTAAATAGTTCTAGGCTTCTCAGTAAGACTTGAAGAAGTTGTTTAAGACTTCATAATGAGATTAGCAGACCCTTTTTATTTATAATTAATTGTGCTTTTATCACAGTAATTTTATTTTGTTGGTCTTTAACATTAATTATATTTTAATATCATGGTAAGACAAAGCATTTAAAATGTGGATTTATTTCCTGAAAAATATACATGCACAAGAAAATGACCAACTCTGTCAAGAAATCACAGATGTCTTAAGCAGAGAACTAAAATACGGATGCTTTTTCCTATGACAGAGTTATGATAACAATGTGATTATTCTCAGGAATGAGATTTTGATCTTTTGCAGTATTACTCAGGAGGATAAATACAGAGCTCAGTTCTCTACCGTTTATCAGAGACATAGTGAACATCTTCATTTTTCATGTTCTTCAAGATTCAGGTTATACATTAACTGCTCTCTTCTGCACTACTGTCTGTAAAGTTCTGGCTCCTAATCTTTTTTATTAAAGTTTAACTTAATTTATGGGGTGCAGCTTTACTGCACACTGCAAAAGGTGATAGATCACAATGCTGAGTTGCTGCAGTTAAGATATGTTTTATGCAAGAGTACTTTAGGATTTGTTTTGAATCAACAGTATTATACTTCAGGGTTCAAGATACTATAAGTTACTAAGATTTTGTATGTGTTTATTAAGTTCAGTTTGGAAATTTGTTGTTTTTGTAGAAAGAAACTAAATGGAATATTTGCAGCAGATTAATCATATGTTAACAACAAATTGATAGTTATGATTGAGATTTTATATATATATATTTGTTTTTAAAAATATCTGGACTTGTAGTCCTGATAAGAGAGTTCAACTGTTTTCAGCATTCATTCATACAGATGTGGCACAAGAACCCACAGGGTAATGAAATGAGAGCAGTAGAAATAGGAATACTCTCCTTGGTTTTCTGTGAGCAAATAGATAGTTTTAACTTGAAGTAATAAATGACGTTTTTCAGTTTTCAGACTTCCACTTGTTTATAGCTTGTTTCCAGAAGTTAAATTTTCTTGTATTATAAAGAAGTGAGAAAAAATACTATACTTTTTATTCTAACACATAAGTATTAAACTAGTTTATTTTTAAAATAGTGAATTTAAAACAAACTGTTAAAAAAATGAGTGTTACTAAACATAAAAAATCTTCATTAAGAAGAAGTAAATAATTTTTCATCAGTTTCCTGTGCTACTTAGCATAAAGTCTCAATTTAACGTATGCATCTAGGCAAGAGATGCCTTCTTAGATGTGGCATTATTTTGTTCTGCAAGGATTGTTTTTCAGGCCTTAAAAATAATAATCTGTAGTGACTTTAATGATAATAAATTGAAGTTAAAAATTCAGACTGTTGTCTCTTAGGCAGAGTTCCATGTGCTTATAGGCCAGATGAATGGCATCTTGGGCTGTATCAAGAATAGTGTAGCCGGCAAGACTGGGGGCTGTGGAAGTGATTGTCCTCCTGTACTCGGCATTGGTGAGGCTGAACCTTGAGTACTGCATTCATTTTTCAAAAGGACATTGAGGTGCTGGAGCATGTCCAGCAAAGGGCAGCAAGGCTTGTGGAAGGTCTAAAAACATGTCTTTTGAGGAATGGCTGAAGGGAACTAGGTTGGTTTAGTCTCAAGAAGAGGAGGCTCAGGTGTGACCTAACTGTTCTCTGCAAATACCTTAAACATGGTTGTGGTGCACTGGTGGCTTGTTTCTTCTACCACACCTTCAGTGAGAGGACAAGAGGAATTGGCTCTTACTCCATATCATCTACATCATGCCCAAATCCTACACTTTCCAACAATACACATACTACGTTGTATTGGGTCTGACTGGGGTAAAGCTCACAGGCCTTACACCGCTGTACTTTGCTTTGGTAGCTGGCGTTGATAACAGAGCAGTGTTTTGGCTACTGCCAAGCTGTGCTGTCCCTGTGACATTCCTTCCCCCACTGAAGGGGATGGGGGTGGGCAAGATCCTGGGAGGGGACACCAGCAGGCCAGCTAGGCCAGTCCAGCCAAAGGGATGTCCATACCATATGACATCAGCTCAGATATGTAAGGGAAGGAAGAGAGGAGGAGGAGGGCACTCAGAGGCTGGTCCATGTTTGCCTCCTTGAACAACCATCACGCGTGCTGAAGCCCTGCTTCCCAGAAAGTGTCCGGACATCGCTGCTGATGGGAAGTAGAGATTGATTGTTTTCCCTTCTGCTCTTGCGCGCGCAACTTTCAACTTGCTCGTTCTTTTTTTCCTGCCGTAATAAAACTGCCTTTTCTTACCCTGATAGTCTTTTTCAATGTTATCCTCTCCCCTCTCCCAGCGGGAGAGGGAGCGATAGAGTGACTGAGTGGGCACCTGGCACCTGGCCGGGGTCAACCCACGACATACGTATATATGCACACGTAGATACAAGCAAAGATATAATTTCTGTAGTCAATGCTTGTCCCCCCAAGGTGTCTGTTGAGCTCATTTAGGCCATGACTGTGGGTTCTATCCATCCTAGATGTCTTCCAGGGCAGGAGGGCTGGTTTGAGTGGTTGAGGCCTGCATCAGGTGCTCATGACTGGTGTACCTGGAGCAGTCCATCCTCATTGTCCACAGTAGTTATGGCATGCTGCGGCAGTGTTGTTCAGCAGCCAATATGACATGCACGTTCAACACTACAGACTGTTCTCATTCAAAAATCCAATCCCCTTGAGGTACACATCATGTTTCTCTGTCCCTCTGCATTACCCACTAAGTGCACTTAGGTCCTTTAGCAAAAACACAGATGGGTTTGCCTTAACTGGACTGATCCATTCTTACCTAACACATTTCCTCCATGCACTGCAGGGACTTTATCCCCTTCTACAGTACATAGAGGTTTTGACTGGCCAGGGCCAGCTCAACTGGTAGAGCCTCTACTGTTAAATGTAGATCTCAGTGTTTGAAGTTTTCCTCACTCACTGCTCTCAATGTGGTTTTTAACAGACCATTGTACCACTCAGCTTTCCCAGAGGCTGGTGCATGACAGGGATTGTGATACACCCACTGTGTTGGGTTTGCACGGTCTGGTTTTTGGCAGTGGGGGGGCCAGGGAGGTGGCTTCTGTGCGAAGCCGCTGAATGCTTCCACGATGTCCAGCAGAGCCAATTCCTGATGGCTCTGAAGATGGACATGTCACTGGCTAAGACTGGGTCAGTTAGAGATGGTGGTAACACCTCTGTGGTAACGTATTTAAGAAGAAAATCCAAACAAAGTGGGGCACTGTTAATTCCAGTGAGACAAGAGGAGGTGAGAATATGTGAGGAAAACAATATGGAGACACTATGGTTAGTAGAGAAGAAAGAGAGGAGGTGCTCCAGGCGCTGGATCCAGGATTCCTGTGCAGGTTGTGATGAGGACCATGGTGAAGCAGCTGTGCCCCTGCAGCCCGTGGGGATCCACAGGGGATGCAGAGATGCACCCACAACCCGTGGGGGAGGTGCCCATGCCGGGGTAGGTGGATGCCTGGACGCCTAAAGCCTGGTGGAGGCTGTAGTCCAGTGGGTGACCCAGTGGAGAGAGAGAGGGCCCCTGCTTCCAGGCTGGAGCAGCCTGTCCTTGTTGGACTGCACCCCCTGGAAGAGTGACCCATGCTGCAGCAGTTTTGGGAGGACTGTCTGCCCCTGGCAGGGACTCACATTGCAGCAGTTTTGGCAGGACTGCTGCTCATGAGATTTGGAACTACGCTGGAGAAGTTCGTAGAGGGCTGTGTCCCATGGGAAGAGACCCCATGATATCACAGGGGATGGGCTCCTATCCCTGAGCAGTGGAAGAAAATCCTTGGGTGAGGAACTGACCAATACCCCCATGCCCTTTCTCCCTGCACTATTGGTGGGAAGGAGGAGGGGTTGGGGTAAGAAGAGGTGGATTTTTTTAGTCTTATTTTATGTCTCATTATCCTCCTCTGACTCTGCTAGTAATAAATTCACTTTGTACTTCTAAGCTGATCCTGTTTTGCCCTTGGAGTTTTTTTTTTCTGGTCCTTATCTCAGTTCATGAAGGCTTTTTTTTCCTCTCCTCTGCCCAGCTGTGGCAGGGGACGGTGAGTGAGCTACTTTCTTGGGTGCCTGGCATTTGGCCAGTGTCAAACCACAACACCCACACTCTTTGGCCTTGAAGTTCCTGAGGTTATTTTTGAAATTAGTCCTGTTGTCCAATTCAGTTCTTTCTGGGCTGCTGTGTCCCAACAGGACTTGCTTTTCAAGGCCCAGGATGGTGTTTCAGGTGGTGGCATGAGGCACAGGGTACATCTCCAGCCATCCAGTGATTGTCTCCACCATATAAGTGTGTAGTGCTTGCCTTGGCAGGTTTGTGTGAGTGTGATGTAATCATTCTGCCAGGTCTCCCCATATTTGTATTTTGAACATTGTCCCCCATACATAGGGGTTTTACCCTCTTGGTGTGCTTAATTGTAGTGCATGTTTCACAGCTGTGGATAACCTGGCAGGTAGTGGCCATGGTTAAGTCCACCCCTCAGTCACAAGCCTGTCTGTATGTTGCATCTCCTCCCTGATGACCTGAGGCATCATGGGCCCACCAGGCCAGAAATAATTCACCTTAGTGTTGCCAATCCAGATCTAACTTAGACACTTTCATGTCAGCAGCTTGATGCACCTGTCCATTGTTGTGATGCTCTTCAGTAGCACCACTCGTAGATGCATGTGCATCTACATGATCTATTTTTACAGACAACTTTTTTATCCCAGGTAGTGATGTCTCATCACAATTTAGCTGCCCAGATGGGTTTACCTCTGCCCTGGCAATTTCTTCATCATTTTGGCCACCTCCACAGAGCATCCACAAGTCAGTGTAGAGTTAGAGTGTTGGCTATTTCTCTTGTTCAGCAGTATCTAAATCCAGCTGCACAGCTTTCAGCTGCAACCGGAGTTCATCCGTCTTGTCCCTCAATAGTTTCTGCAATGCATTGCATAAGAATCCATGCAGCTGCTTTCACATTTTAAGTTTATTCCTACAATAGAGATGGAATGAGTCAGTGACGAGAGCATGTTACTCTTCATTTTCAGGTAGCTGATTATATGGTTATGATTTTATGTCTCCTCAGCATATGACACCTTCTACTCTTCCTCCTCCTTTGATGATAGTCCAAAATTTTCACCTTCAGGCCAGATCATGATGATTTCCAAGATCCTTGGGCAGTTGGGATTTCCTGTTTGAGTCAGGTGTGTGATCAGTGCAACCCACTTATGCAACATCAATGGCGTGGTATGTGCAAGGGACTTCCCCTTTTGAACATCCAGCCCGGCACAGGCAGTTGGGGTGCCAGAAGAAGCTGTGCTTCAGTACAAATAATTTCTGAAGCAGCTCAAACCCCTTCATAAGCTTCCAGCATGTCTTTTTCAGTTGAGGTGTAGCAGGCCAGAGATCCTTTGTATCTCCAACTCCAGAATCTCTTTTTTGCCAGAGACTCCAGGAACGACCATTCTCCCTGGCTGCTGTGTTGAGAACATTTTTTCACATCTTGTCCTTTTCTGAGTCGCCCAAAAGTTACTGCATGATCAGTCTGCTGTTTCATTTGTTCAAAAGCTTTTTGTTTTCAGGTCACCACATGAAATCATTCTTCTTCCATGTCACATGATAGAGAGTCTGACTGTAATCTGAAATATACATCCTCCAAAAAACCCACAGCACCTTAGAAAGCTGTGTTTCCTTCTTTCTGGTTGGTGGGGATGTAGCTGCTGGTTTGTTAACCATGTCCGTTGAAACGTGATGATATCCATCTTGCCATTTTGCTCCTAAAAACTGAATTTCCTGGGCAGGTCCCTTAGCTGACCTTTAGGAGGAGTTGGATTTTCTTCTCCCCTTTCTGAAAAGCTTTCTTGGCAGTGTTGCCCCACATGATTATGTCAGTAATGTTTGCTGGAGTCTCACCCCTTTCCAGTGCAGTCTGCATCAGTCATGACAAATAGTGGGGATGTGTTTCCCCCCCTGGAGCAGTTGATTCCAAGTGTGCTGGACACTCCTCCAGTGCTGCTTTCCTGCCCTCACCTCCAGCACTGCCTCTGGGAGTCCAGTCATAATTACACCCATTCTGGAAGGGAAACAGGGGAGGATGATTTTCCCTAGCTTTTCACCCTCTTTTTCCTTATTCAGCCCTGTTATAACAGCTTTGGAGAGTTTTGAATTTCTTGAATATGTTAAGAAAAGAATGTTCTTATTGCTAGGTGTGCCAGATCTCCGTGCCATCCACACCACATGTAAAGTTACAGACTGAAAAATTTACAGGCTGGAAAATGACCTTCAGTGATACAGAATAAGCTCAGGGCCCTAGCCATGCCCCATCATGGCTACTGAAAAAATTAACTGTTTCTGTCCTGGCCAGAAGCAGGGCACAGTCCAGCATTACATTTTAATAGTACAGTAGGTGTACTATTAGCATGTAATAAGTATGGTAGTAGCATGTAGTAAGTATGTACAGTGGCATGTAGTAAGAATGGTCATTACTCAAGAAGAAAGGCATAGGTTAGCCTTTTCTCCATACTATAAATAAATGTGTAGAAAAGTTTGGGAACTTAGTAGTATTTGTTTGTCCAGCTTTGTAAAGGTAAACTTTAAACTTTCCATGTTGGCTATAACTATTACATACAAATCAGTAGAAGGCCTGGTGAATTTTGGAGCACGTCTGTTTAGTTGTCTAAATTGTGATGTGAGCAACGCGTGTTTCTGTAAAGCTCCTAGACATTCACAGATGGCAGGTGATGGTGCTAATGTGTTATGCATCTTTGTTTTAAACAAGATGGAAGATGGCAAGCATGTCTTAACTTCTTTTTTCTGTAAATTGCTCCAAAATGAGTGAAGTAGCCTATCTTGGAGGAGGACTGATCAGCTTCCCAGCCATGTTTTAGAAACTTAAGAATTCAGGAGTAAAAATCAAGAAGAAAATGCCCTGTGACCATATGTTACTGAGATGAAAAGCAAAGCAAAACAAAACACCATCTTTTTATCAAGAAGACAAATGCATTTTAGCACATCATGTACTAGATAGAAGTTTAAAGACTTAAGACCTGGTCGTAGACTGGTATTTGTGCCATCTTTCCTGAAAAAGAACAGCATGAGTTTGAAAACTGCCAAGTGCAATGTTTACCTGCATTGTTTTAGAAGTTCATTAGGAAGAAATAAATGAATGCAAACATGCATGAAACATTCACGTTCAAGTTCTATGGTCAAAACCTGAAACTCATCTCATTTTCAGAGAGATCAAATGGGCCTGTGTGGAGGAACAAGAATTTTCTGACAAAACTCCAGTATAAACAAAGAGTGTGCAAAAAGTGGGAGCCAGGAAGGTAGGTAACCTGGCAAGAACATAGTGACACTGTCTAAGCATGCAGACCTAGTAGGAAAGCTAAAACCCATATGGAATTGAATCTGGGAAGGGATGTAGAACAACATATCGTAGAATCATATAGTAGTTTGGATCGGAAGGGACCTTAAAGATCAGCTAGTTCCAACTCCCTACCATAGGCAAGGACAGCTTGCTCTAGAAGGACATCTGTAAGCATGCAGGAAATAAAAGGAAAGCTAGAGGCGATGTGAGCTTGCAGCTGAATGATGAAGGGGCCCTGGTGAGAGCATAGAAGACATTAAGGTATTGTATGCCTTCTTTACTTCAGTATTTACTAGCAAGAGTAGACTTCAGTGGGCCCCAGAGGTTAGGTGGAAAGTCTTGAGTGAGGAAGACATTCCCACAATGGAGGATGGTTGGGTTAGAAAATAGTTAAGCAAATTGTAGAGCCCTGCCATAGGCACAAGTACTGAGGGAGCTGGTTGATATCACTGATAGGCTACTCCTAATAGTTTCTCAATGATCATGGTAATTGGGAAAGGTGTCTTAACATTGCTGCCCTGTGCTCAGGAAGGGCAGAAAGGAGGACTAGGAAGAGGGCACTCAGATCTCAAGTCAGTCCTTGGGAAGGTGATGGATCAGCTACTCTGTTGTACCATTTCCAGGCATGTGTACAAGAAAAAGGTGCCCAGAAGCAGTCAGCATGGGTTCACCAAGGAGATCTGGCTTGAGCAACCAATAATTTTCTAAGCAGGAAGTGATAGGCTTGGTAGATAAGAGGAAACCAGTGGCTATTTTCTGCCTTGATGGTGGGAAGGCTTTTGGCACTGTCTCTCAAAAGATGCTCTTAGAGAAGCTGAAGAAATATGGGCTGGATTTAAAACTGGGGTGGATTAAAAACTGCTTAAATGACTGGCACCACCGAGTAATAAGTGGTGGTGTAAACTCCTCAATGCTGTATGTTAGGCTCAGTACAGGGTCCAGTCCCATTTACCATCCTCAGTAATAATTAGGATGTTGGGTCACTGTGCCCTCAGCAAGTTTCCTGGTAGTACAAAACTCTGAGGAGTGACTCATAAACCAGTGGGTTTTCTGCCATTCAGCAGGTGGCAGGAAAGGGCCAAGAAGAGCCTCATGTAGTTCAAAAGATGGAATTCCAGAGTCTGGTACTTGAGGAAGTGTAACCCCTTGTACGATAACATGGTGGAGGCTGACTTGCTAGAAAACAGCTTTTCTGAGGCCTGGGCTCAGTGGACACCAAGCTGAACAAAAGTCAGGAACTTGCCCTTAGCTGCTAAGGTGGCTAATGATATTCTGAGCTGCATTAGGAATGATGGTGTCAGGTCAGTAGAAGTGGTCCTTGCCATCTTTTCAGCACTGCTGAGGCCACATTGGGAGTACTCTACCCAGTTCTGGGCTCCCTGGTACAGGCAAGACATGGACATACTGGGGAGAATCCAACAAAGGGCCATTAAGGTAGTGGAGGAGCTTGGGCATTCCTTGCGTGAGAAAACACTGAGAGAGCTGAGGCTATTTAGCCTGGAGAAGAGAGGGCTCGGGGGGGTCATACCAATGTGTATTAATACCTGCAGGGAGGGTGCATTAGAGGACAAAGTGAGGCTCTTTTTAGTGGTCCCCAGTGACAGGACCAGAACCTGAAACACGTTCGTTAGCTATTAGTTACTTCTCTCCATTTGTGGAATCACAGATGAATAAGAAAGGCTTTTTTTTTTTACATTTTAAATAATGAAATAATATATTTCATAGTTTCTTTAGCAATCTGATTGCATTCAATTGCATTAATTCTGGAGAACCAGCCTTACACTGTGTTCTTTTCATTAAAAAAGAACTGTTTAATCTCTGTCAGCTGTTTAAAGAGTTTTGATTTTTACAAGGAGCTGTAGAAATCGCATTAAAGTATTTTGTTGTTTTATAGTAATTTCATTATTTTCTTATGCTCTTTTTTTAATGTTACTTATCTCATATTTTCTGGTTGTTCATTAAAATATTCACGCTTCTGTGCGGTTCATGACAAGCATGTATATGGCATTTTCTGTCAGCTCTTCACAATCAGCCTGAGTTATTTATGTATTTTTCAACATATTTGAATTACATTTCCCTGTTCTTTGTTCTGTGATCCAACACCTAAGAAATTGGGACAGATCATCTCTGGAATGTTTTGTTTTTTGGTTTTTGGGGTTTTTTTTCCCAAAAACTTACAGTTTTCTCTCAAGTGTTTCAGTTACTTACAAGACTGGTTTCCAGTTTGCAAACAATAGCATCTTTGGTTTTGGATTAATTTGAGAACCAAGATATCTGTCATCTAGGTGGGCTTTGAAAGTAATTTGTAGCCTCTGCATCTTGTCATATATGTAATTCCGTAGTAAATGTGGCATTGCTTTGAAGCACGTTGGTTGATAAAGTATCTTGGAAATATGCAAGTAAAGCATGTACTTAAATGTATTAGCTGTTAGCACAGAGCATTCACTTAGCAAGCAGTTTTGAGAAATGAAATTAATTATTTGCTTTGAAAAAGAGTAGTACTGTTCCTGGAAGCTGATTTGTGATGTGAACAAATAATGATGTCTGTTAAAATCAAGGCAATTTCTTTATTTCCTCAGCTCTTTCTTTTTTTTGTTTGTTTTTTTTTTGCAATAGAGAACTCACAGAAAATGTTTAATGCTTCCATATAACATATAATATCAGTTGCAATTTTGATTAAATCTTTGCTTTCATTTGCTTTCATACATTGTATATACAAGGACCTTAGATACAGAAATTTTCTATTTGTTCCTTTGAATCAGCAGTGTTTTGCTGGTGTCCATCCTCACAATTCACTCACACAGTCTCATGAATCAGTAACAAAGTCTAGCTGTGTTCATGAAACATACAATTGTAGATAATTTTAGTGCAGCTTTTTTATTTTCTTTCATTGAAAAAAGGTTATATAAACAGTATTTGCATTATGAAGCAGTTGTATACTTTTCTTGATGAGATTTTGTGTGATACCAGAGAGCAAATTCACTAAGGGTCTCCATTACTAGCAAAGTTAACTTACTGCAGCACTGATTGCATATGTTCTGGTATCTGCTTTGGCATATTCAGCTAAGTGGCATCTAGATCACGTCCAAAATTTTAAGTTTACTTACTCTTCTTTATTCATGTAGAATAATAGTTACTTCTATCTTGGACTCTTTGTCTAAGCTTTTATAGAAAAACCCTTGGCTTTAGTAGATACTGATCCAAGAATCACCTTTTAGGGTGGTAGTTTTTTTGATTTCTAAAGAATACACAGTTTTGGTTTGTTTATTTCATTTTGTTTGGGTGCGTTCCCTGTCACATCCCTACCCCCTATAAAGTGTTACTGTACTGTATAATGGAACTGGGTTGATGGTTGGCCCTGGCCTCTCTCTCATTCCTCTACCCCAGTCATGGTCTGGGGGAGACAATAGTAAGAGTGAAAGTGAGAAAACTTGTCTGTTGAGAAAAAGACAATAAGTGAAGGAAACAGAAAGAAGGGAAATAACAATGCAAAGACACTCACTCACTGCTTTCCACAAGTGGTGTGCTTATGCCCAGACAGTCTTTGAGTAATAGCTACACCCTAAAAAGCCTTCTCTCAGTTTTTATTACTGAGCATGATGTTATATGTCATGGAGCATCCCTTCAATCAGTTGAGATCAGTTGTTCCTGCTGTATTTCCTTCCAGCTTCTACACCATCCTAGCCTATTGTGTCTGAGCTTGTTTGACTTAAAAGCTGAATTTTCATCTTACCTGTTGTTTGGCAGTATTCCTTTTGAAACAGAAGCATAAAATGCTGTATTAATTCTCCTCCAACTACGCAACAGATTTTCACAGGTAAATCATTATTCTCACGGTTGTACATATGTTTCAAAGATAAAGGGAATATAGACATTCTTGTTGGGGAGAGAGACACATAATGGGCCAACTTGGCCATCCAAGCAAGAGCAATTGCATCATTGTCATGTTGAGGGATAACTCCATAAAATGTATCCTGGTTCTTCAGTGGAGTAATTAAAAAAAAAAAAAAAAAAAAAAAAAAAAAGGCGACTGTAGCAACCCAGTAAAGGGAATGTAGTTAAATAGAAGAAGCATGTATTCTGGTACGTTTAGTAAAAGAGGCATTGCTTCAGAGAACCAGGGCACTCATGCAGCTGTCATAACTCTGGGAATGCCTAGAAGCAAAGTGTCTGAGAAGAGAAAGTTCGTAAATGTGACAATATTTTATCAATGTACTGTTTTAGAAATGTTTTCTGCTGGTGCCCAATACATTTTGACTTGTATGTGTGCTTGTGGTGCTGGCAATTCTGAAGTTGATGAAACTCATAAGAGGAAGAGAATTTATATTTTCTTTTTTTCAGTCCAGCCTTTGTCTGGCAGATAATAGCATTTTAGCATGGCACTTAGAGTTGGATTTTTTCCGGAAAAGGACAAGCAAAAAGCAGTGTTGGCAAATGTAGTGAGTGAACTTTACTGCTCGTATTAACAGCAAGTAAATGACTTTCCAAACTTCTAGCCATATACTACTTTATCTGTGTAAATATTAGCTAGTCAGATAAATTAGAAGAGTTTATGAAGTGTCTAGGCTACACACGTACCTGAAATTATAGCTGCTGTATCCAGACCTGTTACAGAAGTCTTTATCTTGACAGAAGACTTAAGGGATTGGAAAAATTTTGCGTTTAAAAAAAAAATCAGGTAGTCAGCTAGCAGGTTTTGTCTTTTCTAGCAAAAAATATCTAATCTAATCCAAAAAAAAGAGGACTCCAAAAGAAAAGCTTCTTTGACTTTGTGTCAGAAGACATAAAAACTCTGAAAAAGTTTCACTGACAACATTTGACAGCGTGTTTTGTCTCAGTACTGTAAACAGTAGAATACTCCATTTTAACGGGACTTTCAAAAGTATAACAGATTATTGCAGAACTGTTGCTTTTTTGCCTCATCATTACAGATAATTTGTTGAAAAAAATGTAGTAGGACTCTGACAGTTTAGAATTTAGGCATTATCATCTGAAAAGAGAGAAATAGAATATATGAATGTAATACTTCTGCTACATAAAATAAAGTTGGCTTAATTGCTACAGGTAAGATTTGGACAAACATGTTTCCAAAGCATATCGTTTTAAAAGGGAACAAAATGAAACCTAGATTGGAGCAATAGCATTCCATCTGCTTTTGTTGTAGACAAAAAACCCAAGTGAAGTGTTATATAACTGATTTGTTCTGGTTCTGTGGGTCATAGAGGAATCAGACCCAGTCCTCAGATTTCCTGAAGCATTTTACTACAGTCGATCGGGGAACATAGAATGAAAGAGAAGTAACTCTAGGAGAGCACAGTCCTCAGAGGTTTAGATTAATTGAGCTCATGAAAACAGTTTGGACAGAGTTTTCAAATCAAGTGTATCTGCTTGCCTAGCTGCTGCAGCAGATGATCATTAAGAAGACAATTTAAATGACTGTTTTGCTGACAAATCAAATCCTGTGCAATCTGAAAAGAATTAAAGTTCCAAACTATAAATAATTGCTGTCTACACAGACTACTTTAAAGTAAAAGAGCTGGTGCTCTTCCTGCCTGCCAGTTGTGTATACAAAGTCACCATATAAGATTTAAATTTAATGAAAACATTCCTTGCACTAGAGTATCTTTCTCTTTGCATGGTTATGCTTAATTGAAATACTTAATATATTTTGAAAGCTGTTCTCAGTATTTTTGAAATTACTGTTGAAATTTACAAATGCTGTGTGATAATCTAGAGAACACTCTTACCCTTCTAGACTAAACAAGAACCAAATTATTCCTGCGTCTTAGAGGCCCTTAGATGTTCTCCTGTTCTGTTCAGAAATTGTGATCTGGAGGTGTGGTTGTTTCCTCTCTCCAGTCTCATAAATGTCTTTCATGTTGTCTTCAGAGTATTTATTAATGTGTCTTTGATTGTGTATGGTTCTTCAATCCCTCTTCTGAAAATCAAATGTTAGATGTCTCCAAGATACTTGTTTACAATTTTTAATGGCAAAGTGTTCTTGAGAAGCAGTATATAAGCTTTGATGAAAAAAGCTTTTCTCCATTTTCTCCTGTTTGTGTCAGGGCAGAACACTGGCAGAAAGGCATGAAGGAAAAGCCCACTATTTATAGTATCACTGTGTGCTGTCCAGGGCTAGGTGAAATATTTTAATTCATTAAAAATTTTTTTCATCTAAAGAACAAAATTAGTGTCAGAATATATTTTTGTATATTTCTTTCCAACAGAATGATTGACCAAATTTGAAATACCAAAGGAAAAGCCAGGAGTGTTGGCCATTTAACAGTTTGAAAGTTGTAGGTAGATGTCAGAGTACCATAAGGCAAGAAAAATCAGAAAAGGAAGGGAAATAATTGCAAGGAAACCATTATTTATGTGAAGTCAGATGGTGTGATTCTTGCAGCTGTCCTGTGTGGGGACTGGAGTTGTGGGTGTCTTCCAACTCAGGATATTCTATGGTTCTATGAAAGGGATCTGCTTATTTTCCAGAAAAAACTCAGTCTCATAGTGGAAGTTACAGGAAAAGAGTTGTGGGAATGCTGGCTAGGGAACTGAGGAATACACTATTGATGGACTTTGCCTGGGGACCAGAGTTACCTTTACTACATAAGGTTAGATAATGTTTCTATTTCTAAAGTAATCAAAGATGTCATAGTATAAGCTCTCATCTACCCAGAGTTTCGTAAATTTTTTTTTGTACAGGATTCTAATTCTATTTGTTTAACACCATTTGTAAATCTGTACATTATTAACATGTTATTTATAAAACATATACATTTATTTTAAGTTGTTTAAATAAAAGCAAAAAAATGCTTAACTCAAAGCCTTATCTTTTTACTTCAGAGCTGTCCCAGCATGGGTAAGAAAAGTACTCTGAACTGTGGTGGTCACTGAGACTCAAGCTGCTAGTTCCTGGTGTAGAGCTGAGGTTTTAGTATAAACTGCAAAATCTGAGCTGTATTCTGCCAAAAGGAAAAGAGACATGACCACACAATTGATTTGTTTCGGTTTGGAGAAATCTGGAGCTGTAATAAAATAAAACATATTTGGAATTCTGCAGATGTTCTGCACAACACCCTTAGCATTAGATTTAGTAGGTTCATCCTCCATGCAGTTTAAACATCACATTTGATAACCTTTTCCATAATTAGAAGCATCAAAGTATAGGTTTCATGTGTAAACATGAAAATCACCGCAAACTACCTACAGATTACAAAGTGTGATGAGTTTTGCTTGAATTGAGTCTTTCTGAAGAACAAGAGATCATCAAACCAACTAAAATAAAATATATTAATAAAAATATTTTAAAAAATCTGAAACAAAGTAACCCCCAGGGTTTTATAAAATTTAAATTATCAAGAACATGCCTTGTACTTATAAGTACATAAATGAAATACAAAGAATAAGTTACTAACTTTAGACTTGTTTTAGAAAACATCCCAGTGTGAAGATCCTAAATCTGCTGGAACCAGAGTGTGTAACTGGTGCATGCCTGAATCCGCTTCAGTTCATGAGTCATGTGAGCCAGACCAGAAGCATTATATCTCAAAAAAATGAAATCAAGTTAGTTTCCAAAACTCAATTAGATCTTTCATTGTTAAAAAACAACAAAGAATTCAGCACGAGCCTAAGAATTCGGCATTCTTGTTGTATGCCATTCGTGGCATTATATGTATGTGACAAAACCTTTTGAATTAGTTGAAGGGAATGGAAAGGGAAATCCTAGAACATATTTGTCTAATGGAAAAGCAGTTAGTTTTTTAAGACATCTGAGCTTGATAATTCTGTAGTATGTTTTGAGTCAAACTGCACTAGACCAAATAGATGGGATTAGCGCTTTAAAGATTCTTCTCTGTCTTTAACAAACCCTCTCCGTCTATGTACAGTAGTTTATGTGACAACATAAAATCTTAGCATGTTATAACCTTAGCATAAAATCTTAGCAATTTAGTATTAGTTCTGCATGAATTTTAATAATTGTCCAAAAATACCACAGACACAAAACTCATTCCTGACATTAGATACCAAGATCCAGATTCTGCTGGCTGTACTATCTTGCTTACACTAGCTGGAAAGTTAGGAAATTTGCCATCTTTTAATTTGGAAATCCATTTTTATTAAGAACCCTTTTTATTATTTGCCATGGGCATTTTGCAGAATCAATGTTTTAAAGATATCATGTGGTAGAAGTAAATTATATCAGTAAGTGTATTGTTCTAGCTGAAAATTTTTTACTGAAGATGTATTCTGAAGGAATACATTTTATAAAGATGATGGGGATATGATACAACCTTTCTTTAATGGTTGGGAGGAGGAAAAAGGAGAAAAAATGTATAGCTTGTGACCCTGTGAATTTGAAGACATCATTCTATATAAATTGCACCCTCTCAGATTGCATGGAAGTATGAGACAGTGAACCATAGCAGTGTGCAGTAAACCCTTGGAATAAGCTGATTTACACTTTAAAAGTTATGCATTTAAGGGGCAAGGCAGGACACATTTGTTTATAAATTATTTTCTTTCTTTTACATATCTTAATCACTTAATGACTGCCTTGTTCATTTAGTTTAATTTCTACTTTTTATATAAGTTTTCTAACAGAAGTTGACATAAAAACCTTTGTGGACAGGCATGATTGGTTCTGTTTCTATGGCAACATGGTTGAATAGAAGAATGATTTCCTTTTGGAACCTTTCCTAAAAGCTGTTTTGTACCCTATAACGATATCTCTAGATTGCCATCCCTTGTCAGAGGTGAACAGAGATCACATCAAGGGTCAGCTTTGTTCCTTGTGTTTATAGATTATCCTCTGCAATCAAAAGACTGCACTGCTCTTCTTTTTCTTTGTGGTGCTGAACCAATTCCCTTCTCCACTATACACTGATGATAGGAAACTCAGCAAGATCTTCATTTTTTCAAAACATAACAAATAAACTAGGACTAGACCAACTATTGCACTGTAATAAAAGTAGCTCTGCCAGCTACTTCAAGTTCCTCATTTGTCAGTTAGATATCCATTTGTAAATAATTTACTTTATGCATCTTACTCTCTGGAAAAGCCTGAAATATTAAATAGCAAATTGAACAGTTCAGTTCAGTGCTTTGATTAAGAGAGAGATAAATCTTATTTAGTATTCTTGATCTTAGTAAATCTTGAGGCTTAGTATGCAAATACCTTTTTTTAAAGTGTGAATGTCAGCTACATTAACAGTATAATTTTGATACATCAAATTATCTAACAACCATGTTGGGGAAGTTTCTAGTCAAAGACAGCCAAAAAGTTCTTTACATTGTATTTTTTAAAACCATAGTAGTAAAGTTTGCTGATCATAGTTAATAAAGAGGAATATGTGTGTAATTTCTCATGCTTCATATCCATAAAGATAATGGAGGACATGCTTTTCTACTCTGGCCTATGTGCAGGATCATGCCTGTTAATAAGTAGTGTGTTTGTGAATCTCAGTACCTTTCCATCTTTCTCAGTCACTGATTTCAATAAATGTTTTCTGAGAGACAATTTTATTCTCATAATAAAAGTGATCTTAAAGTTCCCTTTCTCTGTATAATAAGAGCAATGCTTTTGTCATTTTTGATCAGGTATCTTAAATAAAAGTAGCAAAAATTTTTTTGTATCTGTATTCTCCTCTGCTCCACATTTGTATTTTTTACTTTGTTAGTCATTTTTGCGCTTATTGCTGTAAGTCTTAGAGGTATTGGGTTCTCTGCCAGTAAAGGAAAGAGATCAGTGTCTGTGCCCTGCAGAGGAAAGGCAGCTGTTACATATCAGACAATCTCCAAGGAAGAACACCTTTTACTAATGAAAGGCATGGGAATTTTGACTTTAAAATTTCTCTTTCTTTCAGAACTTCCAGTTTTTTGCCTGGGGAGAATATATAGTTGTTTCTTTTGACTGTGTCTGTTTTTATTATTTAGGTAACTTCTATCTGAAAATTTTATAACTAAGAGGTTTTAAATTGTTCAATTTAGAAGATTGAGAAAATTAACAATATCAAGAGAGGTTAAGAGATTATTTTTAATGTCTTTTAGGGATATTGTTTAAAAATTACAGTGGTAAACAGTAAGCAGAAGACCTGAAAGGTACTTCATGCTAGCTGTGCTTTGAGGATTTCATGAGGAAACTAATTGGTTCAAAAATAGGCCTAGGGCAAGCTGTAAAGGGTATTAAAAAGACTAATAAACGACGACTGTGATCCTTGTGGTGGTATCACTGTCTCAGTGCAGATAATTGGAAGAAAATCTAGAAGCACAAAATAATAATTACAATGGAATTAATTGTTACTCAGATACCTGAGTAAATGTAGAACCTGTCAAAGAGAAGTACAGGCAAGATGTAGTGGTCAGTAAGTACAAAAGAAAGATCTGGTTAAACTGGGAGTCAGACCAAACTAAGTGTTTCTCTATAATCTTAGATATAAATCGTACTTCTTCCCTGCTTTCTTTCCTCCCTTGTGATCTCACAGCACCTTTTATACAAAATCATTTACAAAATACAAAATTTAAAAAAAAATTTGGTACAAAATCATTGCAGGCTTTTGTGTACCTGCATCCAGGTTTGTTCTTCTCATTGGTATTTTTTCAAGATTTCTTTTCTTTTGCGTGTTCACACATTACCTTTGCACCTATTAACTTAAGCAGAATATATTTTTATGTCATTACAAATAGTATGATTTTTAATAGTTCAATTCCCTATGAGATAGCAGGAAGATCTGAATAAGTGTCTTTAAATCGCTGTATATTTTAGAAAACAGTTGTCAGAAAGTCAGATGTTTGTTGTAGACATCCTGAAACCATGGAAAGTGTGTGTTTCTAGGTATTAGCATCTTACCAGAAGACAGGTGAATGATTTTTTATTTCAGATCCTTACCATCTTCTTTTCTCCTGGTACGTCTATAGCATCAAATAACCTAAGTTTTCAGTAGAAAATTTAGTATTGGTGTGCTTAAGTGGAATATGGATATGTCTATGTGGAAAGAAAATAATTGTAACTCTTGTTAAACAAGTAGCATTATGGCAATAAACACCTACTGCTTGGCAGAAACATATGTGTTTCTCATATTGAATTGAGCAATATTTGAAATACAGAGCACGATGAAATTCATTCACGTTCTCACCATAAAGCTGTCATTGCAGCACTGATAGCAGGTGATAGTTCTACAAGCACATGTCAAATCTGTGCTTATCTGTTTTGACATCTGTTGATGGAAGATCTCTTTTTCTATTTAAGCTGGACAATAACCTTGATATTCCTTGTGAGCAGTAGAAGCCTACAAATGTTGTTTTAAGAAGGATGTCTTAGCTTGTGATTTTTGCCTGTCATAGCAAATTAGCAGGTGAAAACTGATCAAAGAAACAAACATTGGTACATTTGAAATGGATACTCTTACAGCATTAAAACTTTAATTGTTTTGTTCACAGACTATACCAATTTTGTTGAACTTTGTGGATATAAAAGAAATCTATTAGAATTTATTGGGTGATAATTATGTTGTTCCCTTCTCACCCACCTTTGTTCCTGGCCTCTCCCTTTCCATAATAATTCTTCACTAACAACTCCTTTCCATAAAATAGAAGTGAGCTTATGAAATAGTTATTGGAAAAGAACATTTAGAAACATGACGAGCTTTCTATCTTTTCTTTAGAACAGTCAGACATACCCCTTTAGGAGCAAAGTGTGGCACCAGCCTGAGGTGTAACCCAGAAGTGTGTCCTTTTGTTTCAGAATACATGGTTGACAGTAGCAAAAAGTACAATTGGAAGTAAATTACCCTATTTTCAGTAGAAGTAACCATTTTTCAGTTGAATCAATGATGAGTTTCTAAGCCCAAACTAGGGACCTGGAGCAAGTTGTTACTTCGAGTTTTTTTAACCAGTATTATATTATTCATCTAGGATATTACAATGAAAAGTTAGTATAACTGAATGCATTTGTATAGTAATTCTTTAATGATGGGGGGGTAAGTGACTAATGCTTACTTCATCTATCTATCTATCTATATATCTATCTGTCTATCTGTCTATCTGTCTATCTGTCCACTGGCAAGCTATTCCTTTGAAATAAATTACTGTTTAGGAAAAAATGAGACTGGAGCATTAGTTTAAAAGATTCCTCTATTACCTTTTAGCAATGAGATGGACCGTATGAAGAAGTCTGGATATTAAATACAACTGATAAAATTGAGGCCTGTGGCAAATGAAAATTTGTTTCTCTAGCATCCCTAAGATCAAATAGTGATTTTTACAGGCATTGTAGTAAAAAAATATCATCCTTTCAGGACATCCTCAAGTTCACTTACAGTTTCCAAATACAATTACAACAATATAATTTACACCATAGTAGTAATCTCTAAATGGTAGTGTAATTCTTTTCTAATTTGTGGTTGCTTTGCTTTGTTTGAATATAGTGATTATGATGTTCATTACTAGCAACTGGTTAGGTGCTGCTATTCATATCATTGAACAAACTGCAGTGTAAATGTGCACAGGCAAAATTTTAATCTTGAAAAATCTCTTCAGTGTCAGCACATACATCTTTAACAAAAGTGGTTTTGTCATTTTAGATGCAACTTGATTTCCTGACAGAATTATGGTTGTATTTCCATTTGATACAGTCTCTATTAAAGTCCATATACTCTGAAATTGTAGAGAAATGTAGTGTGAAATAAATACATTGACTTGGTTAGCACTTCTTGATTTTAACAAATTGAGTTATTTCATGTTCTCCAGTGGTATTCCAAATGCCTGTTCACAATACACCTGTTGTCAAATGGCTTATTACTCTAAAAAAGAGATGTGGCATTCATGGTCACAGAATAGTTTTGCTCTCTGCTCAATAATTGATAATCTTTAAAATTTGGTATGCTGTCCTATAAAATTAAATTTTAAGGGTTCTTTTTCCTCCCAAATTTTGAGTTCTTTTGCCATGAAATTAAAGATTTTTAGATATGCAAGTCAAAATTAATTTAAAGTACTCAGTGTTAGGATGGGGACTACCTCTAATTTTTTACTGCTTTTTATTACTAATTTACAACTTCGTTTTAACTGTTTTTCTTGATTAAAGATCATTCATTTAGTAGTATCTTTAGATTTTAACCATTACATGAGCTCTATTTGCAGTACAGAAAAAGAAGTTCTTATTTCATATTAAAATTAGTGGTGGTTTCCAGCTAACAGGTCCTAGCATTTGATGATCCTAAAGACAGACAGATAAATTAGAATGTACCTACAAATAGCTAGGCCTGATCTAGGTTACTGTGGAAGAAAATTTTTATGACTCTTCAGAAACAGTAAAAAGTCTGTGACATCTTGTACTTCCGTAATCCACTTCTACACAACATGTAATATACATGTACTATTCTGGCCTCTTGCAAGGCTTTCATTATGCTGAGAACCTGTTTTTGAAACCACTTTCAACTTAACTAGAGGAAACAGCTTCTTGTTAGTATTCACATTCTGTGTTGTCAATGGAAAACTTCCTGTTAATTCAAGCAGGCTTGATTGGTCCAAATGAAAGAGCTGCTTGTCAACAGTTTCTGAAACAGTAGGTGTGCTGGAGTAGAAAGCTGGAAAATCATGAGTAATTGTTTACAACAACTGTGAAGAGAAGTGTGAATACAGAGAAGTCTTTCTTTAAAAACCTTTGTGTTTGATTTCATCAAACAGTGAAATTTGTGTCTGTTTTCATGGTAGTGTTCTCTTACTGGTTCTCAAACTATGAGAGCTAAAAGGCTTTTTTGAGTTTTATGTTTAGATTTTTAGGTATGCCAGAAAATGCTACTGAAATTGTAAATGAAAACCCAGAACTTGCAAATGAAAGGAGAAAAAAGTGCTGAGAGGATAACTAAATGAAGACGCTTTGGTTCTGTGGAGACCTCACAGAGAAAATAAGAGGAAGATTCTCTTCCAACCCTTGCTTTTATCCTAGGCTATAATGCTTTGCAGGGTCAGTCACCAGACTCCATTGTTCCAATACCAACCTTAATTTTCATCTTAACAGGTATTTATTAGTCATCAGCATTTTCACAGCATCCTTATCATGTCTCCATCACTACCATCTCGTCTGCATTTCTACATCCTCTATGGTTTTTACATTCTAGTAAGAAAACCTATTATTGAGACTTTCTCAATACACAACTTTAGTGGTAAAAGGCTAATGTTATCCAGGAGATGCCTGCCCAGATTACTGCAAAATATAAACTCTTTTCACATCTCCCAGGCAGTCCTTATCCTGGGTGTGTTAGACTTTGCTTCACCGAGCAGTGAAGGTAACATTAGGATGAAGAGAAAATCATACCTGATCCAGAACAAAATCATAAACAGTTTTTCTTTTTCTACATGATTTTATTTCTAAACTAGCAAGTATAACTGGATTCAGAAACAAGCAAACTTCCTCCAGGCCTGCAACCTGATTCCAGACTAACCTCCTTACTCCTTACCTGTAAGAGTTTTGAACATGAATGTGTGACCTCTGATGACTTTTTCAGTATAATGTATTCATTGGCATTTATTCAGGCCTTGATGTTCCAGGACTTCATCCAGACCCATCTGTTTTTTACAGTTCCTGTTGTGCAAATTAAGAATAATATGATAGTGTATGACATAGGTGTATTATGTCAAATACATTATTGTTTGTGAATTGGTATCACATGGCCGTATTGAGTGCTGATGAGGAAATTAGTAATTCAAGTACTCAGGAAAGAGTTTAAGTGTTGTGTAGTAAATAAAAGAATGAATTCTTGACAGTAAAAGAGCAGGGCACAAATCTGAGCTTATTGCTTTTAAAACATGAGCATAAATTTGTAATTAATAGATTGGTCTGCTGAGGAGGTACCACTGCTGATCCCTTCAATTTTGCATAAAAAAGGGCAAATACTTGGCCATTATTAAAGCTGAAAGAAGAACAAAGTCTGGATTTATAAAGGAGACGGGACTAAGGACTGATTATGTACTAGAACCCTGAACTTAGAGCTGAAAATGTCAGCTAAACACAGTCAAAATATGTTGCTTGCATTATATTTTTCTAGTCCCTTTCCATTCTTGTGTCAGGTATCATAAATTATGTGACCTACACCTTTTCCTTTGAGGAGACCATACCATTCTAGAAGATCATGGGAGTGGAAGCTTTTGCTTACTGTTTTGCTTAGGCATAATTTGCCAATGGTTTTAGAAAAAAAAAATATTGGTTGTCACTGCTTTCTCATGTATCTTATTAGTAAGGAATGTTTGTGTTTCCAGTTCTGGTATAAATTCTTAACTAAGGTGGTCAGTGACTGGAATACATTCAGGCCAGTTAAGTGCCTGCAGGGGTGAAACTGTACAGATGCCAACATTCATTTCTTAACAAGGATTTTCAGTGTTAGATCTTCATAGTTTCATATCTCTGAACTGATTTTCTTGCTCTTGGTGTGACTGTTTATGCTGCAAATTACTACTTTTCTGTGGACAATGACCTAGGAAGAGTGATTCCTGAAAGCATATCTGAGAACTGTGCCCAGCTTTTAATGTACTTTATTGAAGTCTTCATACTACGTTCTTTTTGTTTATCTTCTATTACCTGCCCTTTTTCTCTGTCCTGAATTTGTTAACAAAGTAGACGGAATGTGAGAAGAAGAGTTCATGCAAAAGGGAAATTTAAATGCCTTTAGTAAGTAAGAACGATTGATAATCCAAGGGATAAACCAGGAGAAGAATAAAAAATTTGTTGTCAGGACAGTGCTACCTTTTTGATAGCTTTGTTCATTGTCTTTGAAGTCTGTTCTCATGTGCCTGTTCAGGGGATGTTCATAGCTTTTCTGCCCTTTCCTTTGTGTCTCTATTGTGATTTAGATGAACTTCAGCTTTTTTGAGGTGGGGAAAAATGGTTGCTGAACAGTATGTATTTTTCTGTTACTGTAATATTTTGCTATATTTGTGTTTCATAGCTTCCAAGTGCATTGCAGAATAATGTATTTAACAATACTTAGAATATTTTACTATGCTGCCTCTGCTTTCTCCCATCTGGGAGTCACTGAAGAGTTTATGTGAATGGAATCACCATTGTTGCATTTGTGTCACAATTTGTGTAGCAAGTTCAAAGCACCTCAGTATAGTGCAAAAGTTTGCTGAAACACGTGATTTTGATAATTTAATTTTTATTACTTTGGCTTTGCTGAAGGTTTATTTGTAGAATCACATTATGGTTTGAGTTGGAAGGGACGTTTAAGGACCATCTAGTTCCAACACCCCTGCCATGGGGAAGCACATCTTTCACAAGAACAGGTTGCTCAAAGCTCCATCCAGCCTTGCTCTGAACACTTAGCGGGATAGGGCATCCACAGCTTCTTTGGGTGACCTGTTTCAGTGCCTCACCACCTTCTGAGTAAAGAATTTCTTCCTAACTTCAAAACTGAACCTGCCTTCTCTCTATTTAAAATCATTGCTCCACATCCTGTCAGTGTCACAAGTCCAGTAGACTGGTGGCTATTCAGCTTCACCAAGTGATCGCAAACCTGCTCTTTGCTTACAGTGGGAGGGACTTCACTGCCCCCACACTCACCTGGAAGAATCAGGGGCTTGAGAGGACTGGGAGGCTTGACTGCCGGGTGAAGGTTGAGGCAAAGAGGTCACTAAGCACCTCAGCCTTCGCTGTATCAGACATCACTCGTTCAGCCTGCCTGCCTATCATGGGATAGACTTTCCTTGGACTTTCTTGTCTGACCTGTGAATTTATAGGATCCCTTCTTGTTACTCTTCCCACCCTTGCCAAGTCCTATTCCAGATTTTACTTGGCTTTCCTGATACTATCCTTAGACATTTGAACCATACCGCGTACTTTACCCAGTTCACATGCCCTTGCTTCCACCGGTTGTGCATTTCTCTCTTACTCCTCAGTTTGAGGAGCAAGTCCTTACTCAGCCATGCTGGTTTCCAGCCTGCCTTACTCTATTTCCTACAAACAGGATAAAGAGCTCTTGAACTCTTAAGAAAAGTGTCCTTAAAAAGCTGAATTCATTGTGTTTGATGTATGGAACATAAAGTGCTTTGGTTCGCATGGCATGGGAAGACACTGCACATCTTCAGAGATGAATGTGTATTTCAAATGCCTGTGCATTTTGATGAATCTTATTTTCTAATTTTTACTTTTGACTGTCAAGGTAAGGAAGTTGGAAAAAATACATAAGTAGTTTCTCTATTTCACCTGAATTGTGGGTGAGAAGGCAAGTCCTATCATTCTTTTTCAAGAAGAACCTTAACTAAAGTATGTGACAGTTCGACTGTCTTCATGGAAGTCTCCCATGTGTAGTGAGAGTGGGAGAGATTAGAGACTGTACCACAGAGGACAGGAAAGCAGTAGGGGGTCAGGATGCTTGTAGGGAGTAACTTGCATGTAAAGGTGTTCTGCCTGAATTTATACAGGCTTAGTGAATCATCCATCCTTGACTTTGTCTGGTAGTAGTAGCAATTCATCTTTTGCAGGAAAAACATAGCCCTGATTGTTGTCATGACTACTGTCACATTAAAGTCAACCTGCTTTGCTCTGAAGAATATTTCCATTTAGCATCACTTTTTGAAATCAATTTACTTTGTCTGTTTTGTCCAGTTTTCTAGTGTCTTAGGTGGTGGTTAGCTGCCAACTTGCAAAATGCAAAAACTGAAAATGTTAAAGAAATGGAAAAACATGGTAGACAAAGTTGTGGTTGTTGTTAAAGCCTCATCCAGGAGTCTTTCTTCTTGCTCATTTTTGGTCACATCATGCAGTCCTGATGGTATGAAGAAGCAATCTAATGTACTCAATCCCTGGAACTGCTTGTGTGCTCAAGCTGAATCAGAGCATCTAGGGGATGTCATCACTCTATCATTGCAGTCTCACCATTGTGTTGGCATGGCATGTGGTGATTCTCCAATCAGATTTCCACCCTTCCAAGCAAAAGAGGTCTCTTGATCATCTCTCTACTCTCCCATTCCTTATTTCTGCACATAGAGGCCATAGCCTTGTGCATGAATCATGTGGGTCTCTTCCTGTGCGTTCACTGAGCTCTTTGAGTTTTTATGTATATACAAGGTAGTCTTTCTTTTTGTTTTGGTCATTTATTTCCTCAAGTCTTTCGGAGAAAAGGTTTAGAGTCAATGATATATACTATTGAGACAGTACAGACTTGAAACTGAGTTATAGTTCTAAAGGCATAAAATGTATTTTCTTTGAGAAATGGTAACATTTCCTGATGTGAAAAACCACCACTGTAAGACTGATAAGCCATTGCAAAGGAGGGGGTAATCATAAGAATGGCAACTTGAATTATAGTCCACTTTATCGGAGAGAGGGAGAGAGGAGAAAAATAAACTATGCTGGTCTTCACCCTCGTTGTCTTGTGAGTATTTTCTTTGCTAGTCTTTATGTTTGTTTAGAGTATTTTTCAAATACTCAAAATTTGAGGGATTTCCTATATATTGTTTAGAATGCGTCTTTCCTTGATGATACCTTTTATTTCCAGAATGTTCTCCCGATAATGAAGTTCCTCTCCTTTTTTTCTTATATCTCAATTTCCATATGCCCTTCAAAATTTGCAGACTGTTACATCTTTCAATTGTCACTTAGCCAGCTTATAAGCAGCATGCCAATATTTAGGTCGGGGATCTCTTCCATAAATTTGTCCTTAGAGAGCTGCTTATGGTGCTTCTGCCTTTATTTTACTGATCGCTAATTTACGTGCTGATTTTTGTTACTGAACCAAAAGACTTATTTCTTGAGAAATGTTACTGGGATCTTATCATGTAGATGCATCTTTTCATATATTGTTTTATGCTGATTCTTTCTTTGTCTATATAAATAAAAATTGTACTTTTAAAATTTTTTGCTATAGTATCTGTTAAATTATATGTACACTGCCTAAATGGCCTGGGATCTCTCTCCATGCATCCAGTGACAACATTATTAGGGCATTCTGGCTTGATTTGATTGCATCTAATTTTTTCCTTTATGCATTTAGTTTTGATTGTGTGATTAAATCCATATGTTGCTTTTATCTGTTGATTTGGTATTTATACAAAACATCTCTTTTGCTACTTTTTTTCTGTTTTTCCTGGTGAGCTGATGTGAATTTTCACACAGTTATTTAATCTTATCTTTTGGAATCTCTGCATGTAAGACATGGAGCTAGTATGAAAAGACTGTTCAGCCATCTCTGCATTTCAATTCTCTAGTATTTTCTAAACAAAATGCTTTATTAGTAGCAATTTATAGTAAAGTATATTAACATAAAGGGATTTTACAGATAAGTAGACCTGAATGACTCAGTTTCCAGTTTGTTTTTAATATGTCTAGTTAGCAATTACATACCAGATAGCTTCTATTAATTTAATTTTATTAAAGGAATCGTGAATATAAGTTAAATGAAGAGTACCTGGGGAAGAATAAATTATAATAGGCCATGGAATCACTTGCCATTAAACAGAATGTCCTGGTATTTTTGCATAGTTTGAATACTTTTACATTAAGTAGAATTTCATTCAAAACCTGGTTCAAGGTAGTTAATGTGATTTGTTAGATACCAGCTGTTACGAGGGGATAGCATTTGAAAAAAAAAACCCCAAAAACCAAACCAAAATGTATGCTGATAATTCCCTGATCTCATTTTGGGAAACTGTCCTTGTTTTGGGTCATCCATTCAATTCCAGTAAAATTATCAACAAGTTCTCATAGCTGTCGAGTTGGAATTTTGTAAATAGTAATCTGTTTGCTTTGTTCTTGAGGAACAACATTTGATTAGTGCATTTTATTGACACTGAAACCAAGCCATGTGCCCTATTTCCAGTTTTGTCTTGCAAGCAAGTGAATGTCATCTACAGTTTTTGAATGGTAAAAAAATAAAAATAGTATCCTACAAAGACATTTAAAGTAATAGTGCTTGCAAAATTGAAAGAACATTAGTAGTATGTTTGCTGCTGGAGAAACATATTTCAGTAGGGAAATAAACACAATGCAAATAAATCTCAGTTAATCTCAGTTATTATTATATGGAGATTAGTTGAATAAAAAGATAAGGGTTCTGCCAGCCTTTTGCTTTTAAGCACCTGTGAGAAGGCTCTCAAGGGTATACTGTATAAATAGGGGTTCTGTCACAAGCATGACTTTAAATATTTCATGAGTTCTGCTTCAAATGCTTCTGTACTGCAAACAATTTCAGTATCTATAACAACCGTATTTCAAAATAATTTTTATAAATTTGTTACTGTTTATCACTTGGCCTGTATTTAAGAAAGCAAAATTGTTCCCAAAATGCAGAAAAATTTAAAACAAATATCTCCTAGAGAATCATTTGTAAATCATGTTTGCTGTTCTTTCTAATGGACTTTTTGGAGCTTTGAGCTGTATTGTTTCTGCTCATGGCCTTAAAATGATTCCTGCTGTCTTTCAGTACTTTGTAGTATGGAAAGGTGTCTCTGAACCATGAGTACCAGATATGATAGTTTTAGAAACTTTCTAAGACAGCTTTTCAGACAGTGAGGCAGTTGGTGCTTCTGAGTTCCACTGCTGAAGCATTGTTCTGCTGTACAACCACCCTGTGACTCGCAGAACTTGTGATGCCACAGCTCTATTGCTGTGTTCATTTCTGAGTTCCCCCAGTACAAGAAAGTCATGGAAATACTGGAAACAGTCTAGAGAACAGCCAACTCCCCAGCAAGGAAGGTTGAGAGTTGGACTGACTATACTGGTAAAGAGAAGGCTTGGGGGATCTTTTCCATGTGTACAAGTATCTAATGGGAGCGCGTAAAGAAAATGGGGGCTTTAGCTCTTTTCAGTGGTGTCCAGTGACAAAGCAATGGGTAATTGTCACCACTGATCCTCTTACACCCATTGTCTACCATCTGTCATTGTCCATGAAGTGAAACGAGGGGTTCTATGAAAACACGAGGAAACGTGCTTTTTAGTATGAGCATGACTGACCACTGAGGCAGGCCGGACAGGGCCATCGTCCTGGGCAATCTCTCCTGGGTGGCTCTGCTAGACCAGGAGTGTTGGACCAAATGACTTCCAGAGGTCCCTTCCCACTTCAACCATTTTGTGATTCTATGGTTGATTTTACAACTAAAATATATAGTTGGTAACATCAAACATGATTTGGCTATGTTTTCTGAATCTTCTACAACCAACAAAAATAGTAGTGGTAGATACAGGTGATCAGTAAAGCTTTTTGCAGGAAGTCTGGGTAAGCTCATCAATCAAGTAGTAAGTAACGTGCTCTTGCCTTTCTTATATTCATCTTGTGGTAGATCAATTGAGGTAAGTAAGTGCTCTCTGATCAGCATCAGTAAGGATGGTGGCAGTTTATGCTGCAGGATAACAAAAAAGGGAACAGTTTCGTGGCAATATTGTGTTTCCATTGAACCACAGTGGATGTTTTGCAAATTGATTACAATATTATGTATTAGCTAAAATTATACCTAGTGTGCTTTGCTTGGGGCTAACTTTTTAAGTGTTCAAACTTTATACAGTTTTTTTTTGCTACTCACATGCAAAAAGGACATACTTAAAGTGAGAAATAAAACTTGTGTACTTGACTCTGAGACCTGGACATTCTAAAGAGAAACTGAACATTGCCGGACTTAAATGGCTAAGACTAAGTTAACATGATGTCAGATACAAGTATTTCTAAGGTCACAGACAGAGTCTCTGATATGTGAGAAGTACAGTACTTCCTAGAAAAAATCCAAGTATATTAATTTATTTGTATCTTCCATTCTCAGACGATGGACAAGTATAAAGCCTATGGCTGAGAAGATGGGAAGAATCGCATCACTTTACCACCTGGCAGCATTCCTCCCTAATGCAGCCCAGGGTAGTGCTAGCCTGCTTTATGGCTAGGGTAAATAATCAGGATTGTTAATATCAGAATTAACTCAGATTGATAGATTAGAGATATCATGACTATTGAGAAACTTTCTAGTTGTTCTGTGCTTTGCATGATAATGCATTTGTAGGAACAACCCCCTCCCCCCCCAAAATTTTATATGTTTATATAGATATATAGGGATGGATGGATGGATGGATGGATGGATGGATGGATAGGTAGATAGATAGATAGATAGATAGATAGATAGATAGATAGATAGATAGGTGGATAGATATCTAATATATATGGAAGATAATTTTTCTAACAAATATAGCTATTTGCATTTTGCTAGCTTAATGTTAAGTGATTGAAGGCACTATTGTAAAATTCTAAGTCTTTTGCCACTACTGTTAGTAAACTACAGGCCATACCCAAAAAGGCAGTGTTCCTTCTTTCACTTTTGTGGTTTCCTTCTTGGTTTTGGAGTTCTTTTTTCCATTTTTCTTCTGTTCTCTGAAACGAAGGATTTTCATGAGTGATCATTATTCTGATCTTTTGTTTTCAGTAGGTGTTTGCAGTTAAGGACTGTCCCTTTTGATTAGCAAAGGGGTACCTAGCACGGTGCAGCATGTTTGTACAAAATTCCAGTTTGTACAAAATTACAAAGGTTCTCTCATGGTCTCCTGTAATTTGAAACTTGATACAGATCTGACCTGAAACTAACTGATGGTTAATCTGTGGATGCAATCTGCAAGAAAATACATCATATTAATAGAAGAATACAGACAGCTTGAAAAAGGCAGTTCATGAGTAGTACTGCACTAACATTCAGTACATGAGTGATCATTGTGAAGAACTTCATGTATGTATAGAAGACACAGCCTTTACAGAAAGCCAGATTAGTCCCTAATCATTTATTCTCCAAATCTCTCTAACGGCAATGTAAAAATTAGTATAAAATTAATCAGAGAGAGAGAAATCCTTCTGAAGGAAATACTTCTCAAATTTGTTAGAAGTAAGGCCAGTTTTAATAGAACTTTGTCAGAGAAACAGACAAAAATCTTAAAATGGCAGACAGTAAAAGAACGTAGGAGGACACAGCATCCTAGCATGAGTTTTGCACTTGCTAGGTCACTCCACTGAGATATTCTCACTAGGCATTGTTTAGTAAGTTTACTGAACTACTGATTAAGAAAATCAAGATGCACAGACCTTAAAAAAATCTTGCCACGGTCATGTACAGCAAGAGCAACAGAGAAATGAATTGGTGTTAGGAGATATTTACACTTAAGAAATTTGTCTTAACAGTTCTCAGAATCTAGTGAGAGAGGCTTGGTTTGTATTGGGTCGTTACCCAGTTAAAAATAACCTTTCCAGGTCATGTCATTTTGTTTGCCGCAGTGAAATAAGTTTATTTCAGCAGAATGAGGCCGTTATTAGCTTGGCAGAGTCCACTTGTCAGAATTTTATGGAGCAGAACACCGTTTGGCTTGGAAATTCAATAAATACTGTAATGTGAGAGGAGTTAAACTCCAAGGGCTGAAGGGGCACAGTCTTGGGAATTTGTCACTAATGCATTGTTCGACACTTCTGTTGAGAAAGTATCAGGATATATGAAGAACGATAATTAAAAATCTGGCAGACATCTCTCTCATGATACTAGGTGATGTTAAATATATGGACTGAATATAATTTTTCAATATTGAAGCAGAATAGCAGTAATGTCAAAAGTGAAAATAAATGCTTTGCACTTCTAATTTTACTTACTTTATTTCTCCTACATGCAGTTCTCCTAACACTGGGATTAGAAAAGGGATGTTTAGCATGGTTAGAGGATATCTACAATTAAATGTAATCGAACTATTATTGTTTAAATTAGCATGGGAAAAAATTGCTCTGCGACGTGTATTTATCTGAAGTGTGGGAGGCTGATTTTCTGTCTCCAGTGGGAGAGGAGTAGGAAAACTAATTGCTCTCCCTGCAAGGTGAAACTATGCAATTCAGTCGTGTAATAATTTTAGAGGCAGGGATGAGGTAGTCAGCAAAAATGGTTGGGGTGCCCTCAAGCTATCCAGACTTTCTGCTTGTGCTTGGAACACTATCATTTGAAAACAACTCTTTTAATGTTTTTCCTATTCGAACAAAAAGATTACTTCCAGATGGAGTAATTTTAGGTTTCTAGTCCTGTACAGTAACATTTATGGACAATGAGATAATTAACCATAGAATATATGGTGGAATATTGATTATGCAATGTCATTCTGCCAAGACTGGATGTTGTTTATTAAAGAAATGTACACCTGACATAGGAGTTACTGTCTGGACACTGAAATGTTACTTGGAATGCCATGCTTTGTACTATGTACCAATCAGGTGAAACTATTTTAATAATTCTGCCAAGTATTAATGCAAGGAAATTTCTAGAAGGTGAAGGATTCCCATGAGGAAGTCAAGTGCTGCACCACAGCATGAAATAGTTGTTAACATATTCTAAATAATATTAACTATCTTTTCTTGAATTTATTATTTTTCAGCTGTTCAGTCTGTTTTTCTTTGTCATCTACAAATACAATCTTGGGGAGAGTTAAAATTGAAACTACGTTTATCAATTCATAGCAGTTCCTCCCTTTGTAATGTGACCAAGTCCAAAGAATATACTGTTTATTTGATCAATACTACCTTCAGTATTACTTGGATAATGCTAACATGCTCCCTGGTATCACTATGCAAGTGGCCTATGAGAACAATACAGTGTTTCGATATTTGTGTCTGACTTTTTTATTGTCTTTTCTTTTTTCCTTTAGTGCACTTGTATATGTTTTTCTTTTTTTTCCCCCTAAACTGTTGTAGTCTGCATCTTCTTTTCGTTCTAAATAGAATTATCTTCTTTCCACTGCTCCCACTTGTGTGATGCAGAAATGGGTGTGTTTTGGTTGATACATCTGTATGTGCTATTCAGACAACCATCCTGAAGATTATAGTAACTTGTAAATCTAGTTCCAGACAGGCACTGGAGAATAGTCTGTGAACTTTATTTCACCTAGGCTAGGATGCATCTTTTTCCTTTGCAAGTAAGTGTTCTCACATTTATTTTCAAAATAAGAGTATGCCTTGAAGTTACTTACTCGTTTAATTGTACCAGAGTTGCACTGGTCCTAAAATGTGTGTCTAAATGTTGAGGCTGCTGATTCATATGTTTTAATTATACCTTTTTTTTGTGAATGTAATAGTTTTGCAAACGGCTTGTCATATACTCAAACGCCTTTAAAATTACAATAAATTATTTCATAAAACAAAAAACAAGCATATTATAGTGTCCAGATTAATTGCATTTGGTTAGTAGATATAACTCTAGTTGGACACAGAAGAGATCATTCACAAGTTAGTAATTCCCAGAAGGCATTTCAGCTGGGTAAGATGTGTACACTTATGGTATATGGACACAGCTTACCAAAAGGATCTGGTCATTGATATCCTGAAGCAGCAGTAAACAAACATACCAGAATAATTGACACAGTTTACTGGCATTTCACAGTTTATATGCTGTCACATCTATATTAGTTTCTGGCAGCTGTGCATACTGGTGACTAAAGATACCTTTTTTTTTCCCTCTTCATTCAATTTGTACACTTAGTGTTATCTTGATGTTTTGTGGGTTTTTTGATTATTACTAAAATTAGAACTTCTGAATCACAATTTTAAAAATCACATTAGTGCAGAAATTTTAATAAAGAAGGTTAACCAGTGAAAGGTTATATAAAGAAAGCATGAATTATATACACCAGATAATTAAGAAATTATGACATTACATGCTGCTGGGTTTTATTGCTGTTTACAGAATACTTTCTCTTGGATTTAGAATGAATTCTTCTTTGATCGTTTTACTCTTTCCAGTTTATTCAGCACTAGCAGATACTGAGATACTGTACTTAGATCCAAAGGGTAGGCAGAGGTTTCTATTTTGATTTACTTCAGCCCTTTCTGCCTTGGCTTCACATACTACAATTTGGTGGTTTTTTTTGGTTTTGGTGGTTTTTTTGGCTTTTGGTTGGTTGGTCAGTGGGGGGATTGGTTGTTTTTTTTGTTGTTTTTGTTGCTGTTTTTTTATGTTTTTGTTTCTACTTGGCTTGGGTTCAGTTTGGATTTTTTGTTTATTTTTAAAATATATTTCAGCTCTCTAGGGCGAAAAAAATCTTGCTTTCCAAAGCACCTGAACCAATTATGTCCTGAATCTAAATATTTTATCCAGACAATATTGAATTTGTAGTAATTGTCAGTGTTATAATAGATTTATGCTTTTAGAAAGAAAATAATATTGGAATTTTTTAAAATACAGCTGTTTCTAGTTGTTGTTTGCAGTGTTCTTGCTAGGCATTCTGAGATTTTTAGCTGCATCTAAGAGGATGGACACTAGCTGAAGGTCCTCCTCACATTTATGGCTGCAAGAGGCACCTTCTTGATTTATTTGTCACTAACAGAGACGTCTTTGGCATGTGGTCACCTGGATGCCTCTGTCTGGAACTACAAGAGGGGTGGTGCTTGAAGAGCAATATTTCCAGTATTGCTGAGACCATACAGTTTTGTTTTTTTAACCCTCATAGGCATTTCTTTTTCTTAACGTGGTCACCAAATGTAGAAGTGGATCCCACTGTAGTAGTAGTTAAAAGGAATACAGAGAATATAGATCTTGGAATTTGACTTCATTTTTATGCAGCACAGTAGTAGATGCAGTGCTCTGAAGCTGACTCTGAAGGGTGTTGAGAAACATCTGCATGTGGTTCATGGTTCATGGCAACCTTCTCTGTATGGGCTGAAATGCTGTCAGAGGAACTCTGACAGAGCTGCTGTTGCTGAGGCTGTGTGATATTAATGGAACAATTGCGGTTCTAATTATGCACTCCTGATGCATTCCGAGTGACTTACAGTCTTCCATACCTACATTGTATCAGGTGTAAGCAGCTAGGAATTTAGATGCTTTTATGCCTTAAACACTCACTCTTAGCCACATACAGCAGTAAAGACTCTACCATTAGTTACAATGAAATATTTCAGGTATTTCAACAATTGCTCTTTGACTTTATATTCTGGGCATTTTTGATATTCTGTGTTATGAACTGACATAATCTCTGAATAAGTTGATTTGTTTTTGACTTTTTAAATAATTAATTATTTTGATTTCTATTTCCTGGAATCTCTTTTCCTATGGCTTTTCTGCAGTAGTTCAGGAAGAGCTCTTACTTAAATTATGCCAAGTCAGTCATCTGATGTCACTTAAGTTTCAGAGAGTCAGTCATTAAGGCATAACAATCTGAAGAAGCAAATGTTTAGGAACCAGTTGATACACTTTTATTTTACAAGGCTTGTATGTTTTATATATAGTGTCCATACATAGGTATAGAAGTATGTATGTACTTAAAAATGCCAGCTGTTTGTGTGAGAGTGGTAACATATTTGATTCTCCACGGTAATGCCTTTTCTTCCAAACTACTTTCAGAAGATTCTCATGGGTTTTAGGACCATGAGAGGCATTGCTATAGCTGAAAATTCTCTCCCTTCTTCTTCCAGAAGAACCAGTTGTTTGAAGTCAAGAGTAATGTGGGTAAGAGGGAATCCATCTATGTAGACAAAAGTAGGTCTTTTTCACTGACAATAAATAAAAAGTCATTCTCACAGTTCATGTAAATCTCACCTTAGTCATCCTTTTAGCTCATTCTGAGAGCTAGCAGCAATTATCCACCATTCTGTCTACCAGCAACTTACTGATAACCTCTGCAAACGTAGTACTCAAAATCTCTGAAAAAACAGTAATTTTCTGTGTCCTTGTTTGCCTACTGCTAAATTTAGTGAAAGTTTAAGGAAAGCATATTCTGAATTAGGAACTAAAGTATTTTACATGGATTGTAAGATTAATAACATTGGTTAGGACAAGTACCTTCAAGCTTTGTATTGTGTCAGTGCATACTTTGATATAAATGCCCCAAAAGATGTCTAAAGAATTGCAGTAGAAATGGGGATGAGAAGTATGAGCTTCAGGGTGTGGAACATGGAGACTGAAAGCATAAATGAGAAGCATACATACATTTCAAACATGACAGGATGCAGAAAGAAGGGTCTGCCATTTTGGAACCTTGTCAAGCGATACTAGCACTTGCAATAGTATAATAAATAATATCAATTAATAAAAAACACAATAATTAGAATAAATAATATTTTGCTTTGAAAAGGAAGACCAAGTTTCAGATTTCTAAATCTGCTAAAATACTTCTCTCATATTTGACTCTTTGAAAGATTTTCAGGTGCTGTAACGCAAGCAATGTTATGTTGAAGAACCACGGCTATATTTGTAAAATATATGCCTATTTGTGTATGTTTTTGGGTCATCCTTTTAAACCATTAATGCAGTACAAAAGATTCCCTTGGTTAGACTGGTAGAACACTGCCAAGGGGGCAAAAAGTTTTGATACATGCTGAACTTTATGGCATTAAAACTTCTTCTAAAATTAATAGGAAAACTCTTGCTTTTAAATTTTGATAGGCAATGTGTTAGATTGTGTCTGAAATAGTTTAGCTGTTTTGCATTCAAAAGAAATCTTTCATTAACTCCAGATACTCAATTTGTGTTTCCAAATCCAGACTCTGCATGTGTGTATGTTCTCGGAAGTTTACAGTGAGAGGGATAAAGAACACTTGAAAACACTTAAAACTGTCTGGGATACGAAATACTGCAATTGTATATGAAGGTTGACTGCAGTTTTGATTAGCAGTAGGACCATTAGTGAGGCATCTTGATTTTGCTCTTTTACTGTGGATTTGCAACTTTTTGTTTATTATTTCATGTTTCCTGGCCTTGTAAATGAAATCCAACTGACTTAATACTGTAATGTCACTCATCTTAAAGAGATATTATCAGGGTCTGCAGATCGTTATTCTTCTTCCCATATCAAATACGTAAACTCCATCATGAAAAAACTGGTTTGGAAATAACAGGATGTGTATTGCTGTGCAAAGTTTTGGAATATATCTCAAAAGGGAAATATGACAGCAACCTGAAGTAGTAACTTTCAGAAATCTGAGTATCTCATGTCTTCCTGAGGACCCCTCAAATTTTGTTACTCAAATAAGGATTCAGTAATACATATGTTTGTGTATGTGTGTGGTGTTTTGTTGCTGACAAGAACCTATTCTTCCCCCTGTCCACAAAAGATTAGTAGAGTTTCTACAATTTTTTCTGTAAGGGATCCTGGAACTGCTTGGCTGGCTTTCTGTTATGGTCTCATGATTTGAAACTAGTGAGGTGATTCACAAATACCTGTTTTGGACGCAGTCTTCCATTTGCTGTAATTTTGAAAAACTTTCAGTAATCTGTGGAGAAATTCTCTTGACCTGTGTATAGTTTCCTGATGAAAAAGTCAAGACTTTACCCTATTTTCTAGCTCCCCATATTCTACTCATTAAATCTTACAGGATTTTTTTTAAGTGTATCAGTTTACATTTTGTTTTAGGACTTTTTATGGGTTTTTTGTTGTTGTTTTGTTGTTGTTATTTGTTTTGCTTTCATTTCTGTTGAGTTTTTTGCGTGTTTAAAATGTATTTAGAAACCAGCTTCTTCTACTGTGTGGACTTGCTTTTGAAGTAGTTTATTTCTGCCAAACAGGGTAGTCGAGGACATTCACACTTTGGGTGAAAAGAAACATAGTTTGACACCACTGAGTATTTCAGTCTGAATTTGACTATTACTTTAGCTTTTTAACTTTAAATAAATTTTAGGACTTGTTAAGTAAAAACTGAGAAAACTAATTAAGAAAATGTCAAGATAAAACTTCTTTAGTTTTTGAAAACAGTATTGATACTACATTCTTCCAGTTAAGACTAACAGCGATATTAAACTGTTGGCTTTATACTTGCTATAAACTAAAAAAAGCCTTTTAAGTTTACAAGGATAGCACTGTTCTATTTTAGAGAGGCAGGAGAGAAACAAAGAAACAAGGTATTTATCAGGCTAAAATACTAACTTTAAGTAAACAATTTTCAACTTTTAACATGTATTAATGATTGTTTTGTATGGTAAAAATACATATATGAAATACCTCTCTGTTTCCTTTGAGACAACTACATGAACCATCTCAAAAGTCTGCGCTGTGATTGGGTGGCAAAATACAAGAACACTTAGCACATTTACTCTCAGTGTTGTTTTCGTGATTGATTGATTGATAGGCTGACAGATGGTGTTTCAGACCACTTTCTTCCTAGTTTTCCAACAAAATTTGGCTTGGTTTTGATTTTTGGTTCTGTTCAAGTAGACTACCTTTGAGACTGTTCTGGTGTTGATATCCTTAATCTGAGATATTTAAGGAAGCGTGTACTATTTACCAGGTAGTTGGCAATACTTCATGGCAAACACTGTTAAACTCAATTGAAGCAGCCCATTGTAGTCATGTAATTAATCATTTGTCAGTTTTAGTATGGTCAGATTTCTACTTTCATGGAAGAGTTTCATGTTCGTGGTTAGTGCTTGCTTCTATGAGCAAAACCCGCTAGTCCAGGTTTTGACCCTAGTGTATATGTTGACTATTTATTTTCTGAAATAAGGAAATAGAAAACAGCTTATTAAAAATCTGCTTTCTGCTTGTGAAGGAAGCTGGCAACAGTAGATAAATAATCAAATCTTCAGTGGGTGCAGACAAATGGCTGGAATTGAAAGTTCAGTTCTGTAACTCTAATGAAATTCTTTGGAATTTACTATCAACTTAATATGAAAACATGATTTAAAAATCGTTTATATTGGAGATCAGTTTGTATTCTGACACCAATTGTGAGATTCTTTTAAAATATCTGTTCTAAAATAGTGTGACTTTTACAGTAACAAAGAGTAATGGTAGTGTGTATGGGCTGAAAAGACTGCATTGTATTGGGGTTTTGGGAGCATGTTTTTATGTTAGTTCCAGAACAGATAATGGAAATTGGCCAGCCAGCTGAATTCCATTATTTTATTTTAGAGCATGGCCTTATTCAAGATTTTGCATTCAAAATTTTTCTACCTGTATTCTTTAGAATGTAGATAAGATCTTGGATTTTGGAGAGCAAAGATGGTATTTTAGTCTTTTGGCTTTTAATGCTAATATAATCAAAGCAAGATTAAAAGAAACTCTTAAATCAAGAGACCATCTTTCTTTTAATTCTCTGATTTATGATTTTAAGTGATTCTATGTTCTTCAGAGTCTCTGTGTTCTTCACAGTCTAGTTTATTTCTAAGGCGTTGAAATTTACTCCAGATAATTTTTGCTGCAGTGTTACTGCTTTAACAATAACAAAATCAGGGAGATGTCCAAATGGATTAAAATTTATCTGTCTATTCTAGTAAAGGTAAGCTGAGATCCATAAAAATAGTTTAATATTTTCTGTATACATCATTATAATTATTAATAACTGATATTAGTTTGATACTATTTTAGAATGTATCAGTAAAACGTAATATACCAAAGTTGAATGAGTAGCCTTTGGAATTTTACAGATAATGGTATTGCTTCATTCTCTCTATATTCATGTGACCTTTTCAAAATTTAGAAATACTTTGCAATTTTAGGTTGCTTTATTTTTGTGCCAGTTTATAACTAAGAATGAATTTCTACTTCTTACAGACTTTCAACGTCCAAGATCCATGATTTGAATAATGACCTGTATAGAATGAAAGAGAAGTGTAGTATTTTACTGCCATGTCAGACATTTCAAATGGGGCTTACCTCTCACTTTCCTACAAGGGACAATGATACCTATTTCTTACGATAGCTCTAATTGATAAAGTTAAACTTACACAAATTTTTCCTCTTTCCAGGTAGGAAGAGATTATTTACATGACCTTAGGTCACTTGTGTGGAGTCCTTTCCTGGCTTAGTTGCAGAAAGGGAACATGTCTAAGAAGTTTTTTTCACTGACTAGAGAACCTATGTGCTTTCACACTCACCTGTAGGAAGAAGTAAACAAAACAATTCAGAAGATTGTAAGCGTTAAATAAACTGGGATTAGAGCTATTATTAAGTAGAGGTCTCTCAGAGTTTCTGAGCAACATATTTATTAACGATCCTTTATATAAAATAGAAGTAATTGTATATCCACCTTATAGTTTTACAGTAACATTTTTAGATAAATTGTAATATATAAAACAAAGAACATATAGATTTATATACACATCATTTCAATTTTTTGAGTGTGCCATCTACTGTCGTGTCACTTTCTGCTGAAAAAAATTCAACAGATTGTTTAGAGTCTTTGAAATGAGAACATAGTGGAAGCACTCTGGAGAATCCTCCAGAAAGAACTGCTAACAAACACAGGTGCATTGGATAAGAGGTAGTATTTACCAGATTCAGTCCACTGCAATTTTCCTTGTTTGAATGACATGTAATATATCTTTTAAATTTAGCTTTATATCTGTTTTTTTTCATCATGTTAGGCTTGGGAAGTGAATATTGTGAACTGCAAATAGTTCCTCTGAGACAAGGGCAAGCTCTGTCAGCAGAGCAAACTGCATCATGGTCTGTCATTCACACTTCAAGTGATTGAATAATAAAACAGTGATTTTACTCTAACTATAGATGTAAAAAGTTTTGACTCTGATACAAGTGTTTCCTTCCCTGAAAGTTTTTTTTCGAATTTTATTCTGATGATTTATGGGTGTATAAGTAAATATATCTAAATGTCTATGAAAATACACCTATGCAACTGGATGTATCTTTGTGCAAAAATACAGATTCACCACATACATACTCCAGGCATTACAAAAAATTTGATTTAGTGTGTGACTCAAAAGAGACATGCTGAAATCACCTTAAGGAAAAAAATAAAGCTTCTTTTTAGTTCACGCTTTATTAGAAGAGCGATTGAACTGGTGTGCATGCACCATAACAGGAGAAAGTCTTGCTAATAGATGTATTTTTTTGCCTAATAAAATGTCTTCAAGAGTGTCAGAGAAAAAAAAGTCATTCAAATAGGTTCTGTTGTCAGTAGTCTGATAATTAGTCCCGTCTGATAATTCCTACTTCTTGCAGATGTGTTGTGTATAGATAAGTGTGTTGAAGGCTGAAATCCCATTGTAAAGTGGATATCCAGTGTTTTCAGGATGTGGAAGTAAGAATTTTCTTACAGATCCATTTTCAAAGGAAGTTTACTAGTGTTGTAGAATCAAGTAGAATGTCCCCATGCCCTTGCTTAAAATTGAGGGGGTTTGTTTGTTAGTTTGTTTGGTTTGGTTTGTTTTGTGTAGTTTTTTTTTTTTTTAATTAATATAAAGATCTAGAAACATCGCTTAGAAATTAGAGAAACATCCTTCTCTGGGGCAACAGAGGGATCAGTCCATTTACCTCACCTGCTTAAACATGAAGATTTGTTTTAATGTTTACTGACCTTTCTGTAACTAAGTAGAATATTGGGTATCTTAGACTCAGTTAGGATTAGGGTCCAATATTGTGTCTGTGATACTGAGTTAGGAAAGAACCCTTTTCAGGAGTGTTTATGCATACAGAGTTTGCTCATGATTGCAGATCCATTAGTAAGCCATAATTCACTTCACTTCCATGGATAACTGCAGAGTGAGAGCATAGGAGTAGACACAGTTGTATGTGTGTGCAGTTGGGTAATCCTACTGAAATGCAGCATAATCTTCCTGTGTGCTCACATTTTACCCTCTAACATAGATGCTACTTCCAACATGTGTTCACAGACCTCCTGTCTCTTATTTTCTAAAATACATTTTCAAATGTGCCTAGTTTCTGAGGGATTTCAATGTCTAAGTCCTGTTGGATCTCACTGTGAGGAAAAGGTAGGAAGCACAGAGGGTGACAGCAATGATTAATTAGTTAGAAGTCTACTTAAGAGGAAACAAAATACAAAGAGCAGTGCGTCAGCAGGTCATTTTTTTAATTATACTTTTGTAATTAAACAGTAGCAGAACAATGAAAAAACTACAGAATTATTTGACATTTAAATAGTATTGAAAAACAGAATGTGAGTAATAATATCAAATACCAATAAATTATATGTGAGAGTCAGAATTTCAGAAATTACTGTAATTAGTTTGATTATGATATTTTGGTTTAAACTTAAATGAGTTTTGAATGAAATTCCACATCTCTACATTTGTCAATTCTGTGCAGTCATCTGGTTTAACATTATACAAATTGATTTTAAGTGTGAAGATTGGGTAGCAGCATAACATTTTTATAGTTTTTATTTCTTTAGGAACTTAAGGAAGTCTTTACATTTTGGAAAAGGTTTAGAAAAAAGCACACAACAGAACATTTGTTTGAAATAATTTGAGAAAGATATGCATTTCAGTTAGCATTTATCTGTTGCTGGATACCAAATTCAATGCCAAATCAGATGACTGCTTTGACTGTTGTGTAGATGTGCTTGTTCAAGATCTCAACTACAGAAATAAAGGCAACTGTATTGATAAAAATGAAAAAAATGGTGATACAGTGTAGGAACAAATGGATTACACCAACACATTCCAGAACATTCCCAAATCCATAGATAAGATATAAAAAAAAACCTCAATGTAGATAAATTCAAGCCATCCTCCAAAATTAATTGTAACTTTTGGTATCTTAATGAATAAGTGTGCTTCTTTGTCCAAGATCCTGAGTAGTCTCTGATACAAAGACTGGTGGAAGTTTCATCTGGAAATTTGGATCTTCATTACACCATTTCAGATAAAATTGTTTGATGTGGAAGTATCTGTGTAGTAGTACAGTAGTTGTGACATGACTGAATTAATGTATCTGGGCTGCTTGTTTTCTGGCCTAAAGATTATGCCTAAATATTTAAAACAAAAAGAAGAAGTGCATTGCTTAAAATGTAAAAATAGGGATTCACATTTATTTGATATTCAATGGAGCTGACTTGCAAAAAATAAATTAATTTTTGAAGCAAATTATTTTATTTTTGTTTCCAGAGTCTTTGAAAAAGGAGAATGCAACAATGACATAATTTGTGAAAGTAGTAATGATTTCCACAGTGCTAATAACTAGGAAATGATTGTGAAATAAATTCTACAGAGAGAAAGGTAACAGTCTGCATACTGTGGATTTCAAAAGATATGATAGACTCAGCTACAGGTACCTGAACAAGACCACCTTTATGGATTTTGTATTTTGTCTAAGGCATAAAGAGCCCCCTACTTCCTTCCTCCCCTTGTCCTTTAGCCTGTGATCTGCCTGTTGGTGTTTAAACAAGCATCGTTGGCCTTGTTCTGGCAGCAGTGGAGGATCTGTTGTATGCAGAGATTAGGACTAAGGAATTCTGGTTTTGGATATCAAGGGGCTAGAGATTGCTTGAGATACATCCCTGCATTTTCTCACTTAATCTGGTTGTTTCTGTTATTCTAATTTATAAATAGTAAATAAATAAAATCATAATTCTCGTGTTTCTTCTAGCACCTGAAGTGAGCTAACCATTCAGATTAACACATCAGCTCAATAGCTGAATAAGTTTATTTAGTAGAAAACCCCTTTAAAAATTGAGGGCTTGCTGCCGTATGCAGAGCACTAAGGAAAGGAAATAAAGTTTTTTCTCCTGACTTCTAACCCTTGAAATCAAAAGCACTTTCCCTGCTCCCTCATTTTCTGTTAAACCTCATAAAAAATGAGTAGCTTGGCAGAAGTTGGTTTTAACAACATTATGATATACATAACAGAGAGTCTGAAACATGAGCCCAGGCTTGGACATGCCACCATTTTTTTTGGCCATTTTACATATACGGCTAAAGTTATGCAGAACATCCATAATGTCTACCTTTCCTTACAGTTTATTTTTCTTTTACACTAAAGAAGTAGGATTAGAAAATGTTTTGAAAAATGTTTTGTTTACCAACGACAAGGTCCCAAAGTCATTCACATCTGTATACTTCAAATGAGGCTTTTCAAGATACTGAAAAATTGGTTACAGCTGGCTGCACACCCTGACAGTTGAAAATAAAACTCCCATACCAGTCATAACTAGCAATTCAATTTAACTTACGCACAGTGAGAGCAACAAAATGTAGTTTCTTTCCGAAGAGGCAACAGTGCAGTCAGAACTTCTACAGCTGCCTTTCATGCACTGATAATTAAAAAAAATCAAAACAAAATCCCTAACTGGAAAATACACCCTCCCTTTATAATTATCTATTTCAAAGCTGTAATCGAGCATTTCATTATAAAGATGCTAATCAATCCGGAACAATACTCATGGGACAGCACACACACACACACAGACATAACAGTTAAAATAGAAATGCTGCAGAAACTTCAGTGGGTTTATAACAGTTGCTCATGCATTTCTGTTGTGAAAGATGAAACTCCCACAAGTGCCTTGCCGTGTTCCAAGTAGAACATCAGGCTCATCTTGTAGCCTTTAGATGTGTTGAAAAAATAGTACTTTTTTATCAGTATAAATAAGCAGAATGCACTCGTCTAAAGCAAACAGAAAAGGTTTTCATTCATCTAGCAAAGATTCTCAGCTAAAACTAATGATTGTCAGTAAATGAAGCCAAAACTAGAATTGTCTTTCTAGGTTATGTTTAGATTTTGTTTTCAAATTATTTGGCATATCATTATTTGCAGCACCCTCTAAAATTTGCTATAGAGTTTTTTTTTCTGTGAGATAGTGCTAACACTCCAGAGGAATGTTTGAGCCTTGAGTTCCCACTGCCAGTTACAGCCCTCATTCACAGCTTAATGTGTACAGCCTTGGGATTTCCACAGAAGATTGACAGTCACAACCTTGTGTTTCATGTGGAATTTGAGTATCTGTGTCACATGGGTGACATTATTTTTGCCAAAGGGAAGACATAAACTTTTTTCTGCCTGTGTTTGGGAAACAATGTTGTGGTAGCATGGGTGCTAATGGGGCTGATACACAGTCAATAAGATTATATGGCACGTTTCCTCCAAGTATTATAATTAGTTTTGTTTCATATTCTAAAAAGAGAATTAATGTAAGCTGAGTCTTTAAAAGTCTTGAAATACTTTCTTGTGACTGAAGGCTTAAAGTTACTGTGTACTTCCTTAATGTTAGTCTTTGATAGAAGATTAGGGTAACATTCTAAAACATTAGGGTAAAATTCTCAAATGTTTTTTGATAGCCATCTATATGAACTTTTTAATATTTTGTTAGACAATATTTTCTCAGTTGGATTAGTAATGAAACTAGTTCTCTAGTTTCATTAGTTCCTTTGTTTAATTTCATCATGGTTTAATATAAAGTATTGTGTAGCTGAAGGTTAAACTCTTTATTTCGTTTGAATCTCATAGCAGTATGTTTACTGATTACTACTTTCAGTCTAGAAATTCTGGAAATGAAAAAGCTGAAAGCAGAAGGAAAATGCAGAAGTCCTGGAAGTGTTTGTTTATGAGGCAGATGTCTGAAAGGCAGAAAGGTTATCTTTTCTACTTCTGTCTTTTCATACAAATTTGAACTCTGCAAATCAGTTCTTTTTGTAATTGTGTGGGTGTATGTGTGTATGCAAGTGTGTATTTTTGTATGTTCTTAAATTTTTGCTTTACTGGCTGTTACGTGTATTGTTTCATCTTACATCTGTATTTTTGTATTTCTTCTGATGCTGAGATTATGAAAGACTCAAAATCTGAATGACAGGGAACTGTAATCTAAGACATCATCTTCTATGTTTTCTCATCTGTGTATTTTTTATGAATGAGGACAAACATAACTAGGATAATAACCTTCCTTTTGTGTCATATCTTCAGTCCGTTTCATTTTTATTACTTTGGACTGTTCATTTAGAAGACAAACTGAGTAGTGCCTGCAGTTGGTTATTTCACCAATTTAATCCTCTGTAATATTTCTTTCCCTGATTTGTCTTGCTCATTTATGAAAGAAGAGACAACAGATTGCTTGTTTCAGAAACTGTGTCATGTTAATAAGCAGTGAGAGAGATAACTGACCGTATATATGAACCAATGGTATGCAGGAAGTTCTTTAGCAGGATGACACTGGGTGGAAAAACAATTTTTGCTAAATATGGCATCAGTCCATAACATTGTGGTAGACATGCATCCCCTATCCTCGTCCCAATGTACTGTTGGTATATATGCTGTATCAGTTGCAGAGATATTTCCACAGCTGTATACAGTATATTTCAAATTTATTTCTTCTCATACCCTTTATGAAAGTAATGGTCATTTATGTGGGCAACACATACTCTCTTACTCATACTTTCTTACTGAGAACTGACAAAAAGATGCTGCAAAAGGTTTCACAGTGTCAGTACGCAATTAACAATTAGGTTAGAAATGACCATCTTGTTGCTAAGACCAACATATTTGTAAGAATAAACTCACAGTTAGTTTTTCTTTAATACCGTGAGCCCAAAAAAGATGAGTACTTGGGAAGCTGTCTCAGAACTTAGATTTGAAAAATTCTTGCTAAAATGTTTCCTGAGAAGAACATAAACCCAGTGAAGAATATATGGAAAATACATAATGCATTTTAATCTAGTCTAGTACTCTGTAACAGTTGTAAGCCACAGGCCTAAGAGGGATTTTTTTATTATCATATTCTTGTAGCTAAGACATATGAGTGCCAAGTTGCCTGGGCAAAAACAATGTGAATGAAAGCTCTGGGTATGGGAGCTGTGCCACTTCAAAGTGCAGAGAAAATCTTAAAGTCAAAAATGAGAAAGGAGTGCATGTGTACTGGTTAATGCTTTGTACAGTCTCTGATCGTTGGATTGTTTAATGTTTAGTAGTAGGTTTCACAATGGAAATCTTTTGTTCATCTCAGTTGGCTTTCACCAGATCAAATACAACAGGTTTGTGGGGATATAAACTTTCTGCTTCTTGCTTCCTGTATGAAGGGGATTGAGGGGGAGGTTCTGTGAAGCCCTGAAATGCCATTTCAAGTGGTCATACTAAGCCACTAATTTCTTCAAATTACAGATAAATCTATAGTAGTTTCTGTTAAGAAAAACATGCTATGAACCATGCTGTCTGGCTGATGATTTTATGATTTTATTTGGTATCTAACTCAACACTGTGACATTAGTTTGGTGTCTAAAGGTGTACCAGTTGGTACTTCCCTTAATAAGGAAATTTAATCCGTAAAATATCTGTAGGTTTTTGTTACCTTGAACTCTGTTTTTCAGAGTTTATAACATTACTTTTACTTTTTCTCTGAGTGTAGTAAAACATGTAGTATATTACAAAGACACTTTGTAGTTCTCGTATTTTTTCCAAAAGAAGACCTGTGGACAGCCATGCATGATTATGCCGTATCTTAGTATGGGAAATGCATAGTGCTTCTATTGCTTCAGGAAGTTTTTGTCTTTTATTACCAAATAATTTTATAATGCCAACTACTTTTGAAAAATAACCATTTCAGCTCTCCATCTCTTCCTCTAATACAATTGTATTGCCATCAGCAACATTATAATAAAGTGCAGTCAGGCTAAACTAGCTGCAGCTGGATTACTGTCTTGTGTGTACTGCAAATTCACTGTCTCAGTCAGTCATACTTCAATCTGATTAGCCAACAAGTATATTGGATAGTTTTGAAACAAAACTATTAAGTGAAAAGGAAAAAGAAAAGCCATAAAAGAAGAAATTGCAGAGAATAGAGAAAAAACTCATTGTAATATTGAAGTTAGATTTGACTTCTTAGCTCCTAACTTGCAAATGTATTTCTAGTTTTATTTTAATATTTGCGATTTCTGGTATGCTTCAAACATGCCTGATGCTAAAGGTGAGGAATAACCTGAATTTTTCACAATATTCCTGCTAAAAAGACACAGGCAGGGCAAAATTCTTCTGAAAATAAGATGGCTGGCTAGATATAAGGAATGTTAACATGTCTGTGTCATGTGCATAGCAGTGGAGCTGTAGAATCATTCTTGTTGCCAGGTCATCCATGTACCTAGCTCTGTGAAGGAGCAAGCCAGAAACAGATGCCACCTCTGACAGTCACTGTGGTCTCAAAACTCAGCTTCTATGGTAGTTGTGCTTTTTCATAAGACTTCTTTCATAAGAGCATGTCCTTTAAAACTGATTTTGGAGGCCTTTTTCCTGGGAGTGTCTGATGAGTATGTGGTATATGGCACAGTAACTCTATGAATGTTTTTGTATATGGCTCATATGCTCGTAAGATTTAGCCCCTTCTAAGAGATGGTAGCTGCACAGCTCAAGTGTTGTTCAAATAATGTAACAGACAGCCAAAGAAGAGTAACAAACTGTATATGGCAAATACCCTAGTACTAAGGATTTGTTCTTTCACTTTTTGTTATTTTGAGGCAAACAAGACAAAAATCAGTCTGTAAATGTTTTTGCATAAACACATTGTATGTAATTGTATTGTTCTTAAACCAGATTTCAGAGGAAACAATTAATAGAATCATAGGATCTAGAGCAACTTATGTTGGAAAAGACATTTAAGTCCAGCTGTTAATGTAACACTAAGTCCATCACTAAACCATGTCCCTAATCACTATGTCTGCATGTCTTGAATATCTCCTGGGCTGGCAACTCAACCAACTTCCCAAGGAAGACTATTCCAATGCTTGGCCACCTGTTCAGTGAAGAAATTTTTCGTAGTGTCTATTCTAAACATCCTCTGGCACAACTCAAGACCGTTTATTGTGCTCTGTTGAGAAGAGCCTGATCCCCCTCCTGGCTACACCCTCCTGCCAGGCAGTTGTAGACAGTGGTAGGGTCTGCCCTGAGCCTCCTTTTCTCCAGGCTAAACACCCCCGACTCCCTCAGCCGCTCCTCATAGGACTGGTGTTCCAGACCCTTTCCCAGCTCCATTGCCCTTCTCTGGACATGTTCCAGCACCTCAATGTCCTTCTTGTATTGAGGGGCCCAGAACTAAACAAAGGATTTTAGGTGTGGCCTCACCAGTGCTGAGTACAGGAGGACAATCCCTGCCCTGGTCCTGCTGGCCACACTATTGCTGGTACAGGCCAGGATGCCATTGGCCTTCTTGGCCACCTGGGCACACCCTGGCTCATGTTCAGCTGCTGTCACCAGCACCCCCAGCTCCTTTTCCTGTGGGCAGCTTTGCAGCCACTCTGCCCCAGCCTGTGGCACTGCCTGGGGTTGTTGTGACCCAAGGGCAGGAGCCAGCACTGGGCCTTGTTGAAGCTCACAGCACTGGCCTTGGCCCATTGATCCAGCCTGTCCAGATCCCTCTGCAGAGCCTTCCTGCCCTCCAGCAGGTCAGCAGTCATCAATCACACCCAACTTGGTATTGTCTGTAAATTTACTGAGGGTGCATTCAACCCCCTCATCCAAATCATCAGTAAAGATATCAAATAGGACTTGCCCAGTATTGATCCCTGGAGGACACCACTAGTGAGTGTCCTGGTGATTCTAGACCCCTCGGTATGGATTTCATCTTGTTTCTCTTCTGTGGCTGAAGATAGAGTAAAACAACAGAGTAGCCAAGATACTTACTTTAGCTCCTTTTTTTTTTTTTAAAGCTACTGCTCTTTCTTCCCTTTTCTGTCTCTGTCTATCTTTTTGTCTTCTTGGGCATCAGTTTTGTTTTGTTTTGTTTCTTTTTTTATTTCTTCCTTTTTTTTTTTTGGTTGCTTGGTTTGGGGTTTTCTGTTTTGGTGTTGTTTTATTTTTGTTTTTTGTTTGGGGTGTTTTTGTAAGTCTGTTGATTTTTATTTTAACAAGTGTCAGAATAGATTTTGCTTTCTTTAATTTCTTGTATGGGCAAAGTCAGAGCAGGGCTATTTCAGGGTTAATGTACATAAGTAATTTACGGGAGTCAAGACAGGGGTATTGGCAGAGTTTGTGTTTGTTCGGGCAAGAAGTCAGTCTCAGTGGAAGATGTTTCATTTGTCTGCTCAATATCTGTGGCTTTGTATCATGGATTAAATTATTTCCATAGATTCTCAACAATATATAGCTTTAATATCCATAGACAGGTAACATGTTATGCTTTTCTCATCTAGCAAGGCTATTTCCAGCTCAGCACATCAGCCACCACCAACACAAAGGTGTTTTCTCAAGCCATTATTTGGAGGCAAAAAGTTAAGAACTTGTGCAGTGTTCTAATGATTTGTTTCTGCATCATGTATAAGAAAAGTTCTTACGATTTGCAGAAGTGACTAAAATGACAGAAGTTTGTAAGCATTGAGACACCTGTCAACTTACAGTTGGTATTTTAATTCATGATTTAGAATCAAACTGAAGCTGCATAAATATAAGCCTTGCTAGATAAGGTTTTCTGCATATGGTTTAAGATTCCATATGAACATAAGTATTTTTGCAAGTAAACATTTTAACAACTTCCTGTATGAGAAAAACATCCCAGTGATGTGATTTCAAGGTACTTTGCTGTTGTTGAGTTGATTTATTCGCTAAACAATTTAATCTATTTCTTCAGTTACCAAAAACCACTCTGTTTTTTTTATGGTAACAGAGGAATCTTTGTTGAAGTATAAAATAGAATTACAATGTAGAATCAGATTGGTATATTAAATTGTTTTATATAGGCAAAAATCCACCTATCACTGCAACTAATTTGTGGTTTTATAGTGATGTAGATCAAATTCTTGCGTGACATCAGAAACCTACTGTTCTAGGATAGGTGCTCACCCGTCTTGGAATATCTGTAACAGAGAAATTCAGGAATGATAGACAAGATAATTAGAGTATATTGTTATCTAGAGACTGATAAGACTAAACTTTTGAACACTCAGCACAGGTTGTCCTTTAAATTTCTTTAATCATGTGTTTGCATTTTCGATTTTTTAAGAATAAAAGCGTAATGAAACATGGAACTTTTCCAACAGGTCAGCGATGAAAATATTTATCATGTTTAATCAATAAAAGAGCTAGCAAATGTGGAACTTCTGCCAGTTGCCCTCATTGCTTTGGAAAATACATTTAATTATCTTTAAAATACATTGGTTTACCCAGAGGTGTTTCTGAATTGATTTTGATTAAAGAGCTTATGAGAATTAATTTCATGCTTTATTTTCTATTGTTTCTATTGTCTCTAGCTGTCAGTTAGGTTTTTGCAGCCAAGATTTGTCCATGGAATTTGGTTATTTCCTTTTTTAAGAAGGGATCATGTTTGATATGCAGATATAGGAAGTATTCACACCTTTTCCATCACTAGTTCTAGTAATATTTTAAATTGTTTTGTGTATTTCTTTTCTTGGATTTGCATGGTGTTAGAAATCTGTAGCTTGGAAATGGATGTGGATTCAGGATTGTGGTTGTGATGAAGTGTAGAAACAGAATTTCAGCACAGTCTTCTGTTTTAATCTTTGCATTCATGTATTCTTAAAGGAACACTGTCATTTGGTTGGTTTTTTTCTTAATATAAAGTGTATCCAGTTACTTTCCTATGGGGAAAAATAGGGGGTTTCTGTGGGAAGTCCTTGAAACAAACCAGAGATGACCATGAACTAAAATCCTAACTCTGAACAATTTAAAACTTTGAAAAAGTTGAACCAGAAATCCTGTTTGTAGCACAAATGAACTCTCATACCTTCATAATCCCTTTCTTCCAAAATTCTGTAAGTTACTGTTTGCTTCGTTATTTTTGTCAGTGTGGCTCCCTGCATCTGTTACGAGTTCTTTGTTGTCCGTGTTCAAGTCTTTTCTGACAACTCTCCCCTGCTGAGCTGAATTTCTGTGTTAGCAAGCATTTGAATGCACATTCAGGCATGGAAAAACAAGCCGATAAAAAAAATCAGTGTTTACTTTTCTTTTTTTTTTTTTTTTTTTTTTTTGGTTTCTAAAAGTTGCCCCCAGGTATGCATTTCCTATAACTGTCTTGGAGCAGGAGCCATCTTGTGAGTACCATGATAGCACCTAAAAGGTTTTTTTTGCTACTAAAGTAAACAGACTGCAGGGAAGCATTTTGGTGTTCAGATGTTTCATTCACCCAGTTGATCCTTTTGAGGATAATTGGTGCACGTGCCCGTGCCCTGGTACTATCATCTGCTGTGCTCCTGCTGAGGAGAATTCTTTTTTGTCTCTTGCATTGAGCACTCTGGAGAGCTGCACATCTGCACTTTTACTGATCCTATTAATAGATACCACTAATCAGGGAAAATCTATCCTCTTACTTACTTACGTGTTATTGTTAGATGTATTACCTAGTTTCATAGATAGCTCTTTTAGAGATATTGGAAGAGTCATTTTTGATTATTTAATACAGCAGTTATGCAGCACTTAACCTAAAATAAGAACAGCTTTTATTAAAGCTTCATAAAGAAAGATTTTTTCCAAAGAACTGTAGACCTCTCTGTAGTTATTGTGATCTTCTGCGAAGGAGAAGCCCCATCTTTCTGCCTCTGCAGTGTGAATGTTGTAATAGGCGCTGCTAAGAGAGTACCTCACACAGGATTAATTCTGGAAGGCAGGTATTGGTCCTCTGATGACAAGGCTAGCGTAACCTGGTGCTGCAAATGCTGTTTGTGTTTTCACTGTCCTTGGTACCACACTCCAGATGTAACAAACCATCATCTGGAGGAAATAGAAAAGGAAAGGAACTACATCATTTAAGAATTACTAATGCTTCAGATGAGCCTTTCACTTTGGAGCTACTGGCTTGCAGTGGAAGCTGATAGTTGTCTTGGTAATTTCATTTAGTCTTTTTAAGGAATCACATCTTCATCTTAGTTTTCAGAAATAAGCCAAGTACAGACCTACTTACCGCATGTTATGATATCAATGTTGGTACAGTTTACAGTAGCAGCATCTGAAGGTTTGTTTTCCTTGTAGGTAAAGCTAAGGCAGACTTTTGTGGAGAACCTTGATAGCACTTGAGTGTCTCTTGGCTAGCTTCTCTTTATGGTCTCTCGGCTAGCTTCTCTTTATGTTACCAGCCCATCACCTGCACGCCTCCATTGGCAGTGTATCTTCAACTCACTTGAAAGAAAAACAACTACCAGCTTTATGCTTCTGTTTCTTTGAGCTAAAATACTAGATGTTTGCTTGAAGGCCTAAGCAGGTAAAAAGGGAGACCAAACAACAAGCAAACGGTCTCCTGGAAACCTTGGTATGTTTATCAGGTTAGCACAAGCCATGACTCTCAGAAACATCAAAGAAAGGGAATACTGAGGGCTTTCATTTTATGACCTGAGTGATAATGAATATTACCTTTAAAGCAGAGACAATGAGTGCAGTATTCCCAAGTGGTTGTATATGCATTTAGGAAGAGAGAATGGAATGAGGTTTCACTAAAAGAAAGAAAAAAGACCAAAAAACCAAAGCTCCTTTTTCTTCTCAACCTTTTCTTTGCCAGGTTTTGTGATATATCCCTTAATCTGCAGACAGCTTGTAAAGGATAAATGCATATATCAGGATCATAAAGTTTTTAAAATTCCTCTTTTCCCCAAGCAGACAGTAATACTTTTCCTGTTAGCCACCACATTTAATATTTTGATGGGAGTGCTTGAAATGTATGAAAATAATCTCCAGTGCCCCATTAAAAAACTGTTGTGTAAAACAAGTACCTTTGTGGTCACCATTTTTTCCCCTTCTCTGCTCCCCTTTTTAATTAGCAGTATTGTTTCCTCTCTGCTTCCTCTCCTGAAAGGAGTAAGGGAGTACTTAATACCCAACACATTTCTCTGTTCACCTTCACACATCAGCTGGTGTGGTTGTGTACTAATGAAAAGATAGTTTTGTTCTTAAGTGAGCTGCCTTTAGAGATAGTTCAGGGCTCCCCTGTAACTCCTGCATTCCAGAAGAAGCAAAATAAAAATCACCTTTTCCTTGAAAGTACATTTCATACATCTCCATCTTTGTGATAGCATTGGAATCATTACACAGCAGTTGGCTCTGATACGCTTGCACAGACACAAATTGAGTCCGACAGGACTGGTGTCTCATGGACTTTGCTGTCATTTGAAATTCTGGCATGAAGATGGTAGCGATGAAAGGAAAGAGCTGGTGCCTTTAGCATTTTGCCTGTGAAGGTTTCTTAGGCTTGTATTTTTTGATAGCAGTAGCTGATTCAGAAGATAGTTTTACAAAAGAGATTCATAACATAGCATAGATTTCTACCAGCTGCTCATGTCTTTTCTTCCGTGAGTAAATTCTTTTGAGCATTTCCCTGTACTGAAAATGGGCTCTTTATGCCACCCACAAAACTGCAAGATCTATTTAATGGAATAGTAATTAGCATACTTTTTTCTCTGCCCTCTTGGTTTTCATCTTTACTGCATGGAAAACACTTGTGTGGTAATGAAGAAGGTAGTATCAAACTTAACAAAGCTTGTATATTGCAGATCCTTCAAAAAGTATGATTGCATTTCACGTTATTTTACTGACAATGTCAGGCTGCTTAGGGATATCTTTAGTATTTCCTGTCGGAGAGGAAAAATATTTTTATATTCCTTAATTTCTGTTAGTGTGGCATATTTGGACAAGGATAAGACACTGTTTTTCAAATCAGGTACTTGAGCTGTAGTTCTACTAGTGTATCATACTCAATTATGCATTGTAATAAATGAGAAGGATTGAACTGGGATTTCAGCCTTTCATTCAATGCCAGATTTCTGGTTTTCTATTAGGCATAATTCAGATATGTACAGGAAATCACACCAGGAATTTTAACCTTTGAAAGTTGCTGAGCTATTCAATATGTTAATCACACGTTCTGAAGCTGATTTTGCGGTGTTATTCTTACCAGATGCCAGGACATCAACTCCCTGTTTGCATGTGGATTTGTTATGGGTATCTGAGCTGCTTTGATTACCTTCTCGCAACATGAGTTCCAGTGATGTCTTAAACTCCTCAGCAATACTAGTTTCTTTAGTTCAGAACATGCTGTTGAATACAACTAAAGACTCAGGATGTGACAGTTGCTTGATTATGTGGTAAAGGTACTCTAAGAAATGTCTTGTAACAGTGCTAACGTGTACTGTGATTTGGATCTTCTTGTATATACCAGTAGCCTGAAATTAATCGTGTTTCTTTTCCTTTCTTTCTTAGCCTTCAGTCTTCTAAAATTCTTTTGCCTCAAATTGTGAATGTGTAAAAGAAAAGAAAAGAAAAACTCTGGCCTATTTTTGATAATTGTATTTTTATCTTTTCACAGGCTCTGAAAATACTTCATCTGAAATTTCAGACTGGACAGACTCGCAGTGGCTTCTAAGCCAGTGAGAACAAGGCTGCCAAAGCATGCTGGTGCCAAGCTGTCGGATGATGCACGTAGTCAGGCCAATGGTGGTGCTCCTGTGCTTGCTCCTCTATGCTGATGCTGAAAGTAAGCTTATTATTCATTTATGCTTAGGTCTGGGCCATCATGAATAGTTCTGTTTTCAGCTGGTGGTTACTAAGAGTCTCGGAATGAGTTTCCTTTTGAGTGATTCTTAAAAAAACTGTGAGGTCCTGTCTAGATCACAACCAGTATTTGAAAAGGATTGTTTATGCAACTTCCTTACTGTTCTTCTTCTTAATTCCCCTTTTCTTAAGCATGGAGTGGTTCATGCTAAGATGGTGGAGAGCACTGCCATAAAGTTACACAGCCAAAACAAAGACCGACCTTGCTTACCAGACATTGGTCAAATACCTTAAAGACATCTGTCATTCTTTGAATATTTTTGTCTTATCTTTGATAAAAAAAAATATATCCCCCTCCCAATTAATATCCAGTCCAATTAAAATTCCTGTTCCTTTGTAACTGCTGCAACAGCTGTTCTAATGTATTATTTCCGACAGCTGTCACAGAGTACAGTATCCAAACAAACCAAGCAGAACTGACAACTTAGTGGCTGACCTAAACGTGACAATTCAGTGAGGAAAGGCACCTATGTTTACTTGTGCTGAGGTGAAGCTGTTGGAGTTTGGTCAATTAGGTTATCTATTAATGGGAAGATAATATCTTCTTTTTAATTAGGAAATCATTAGGTCTGCCTTGTTTACATGTGTTCCTTCCCCCAGCTGTCCTGTGGCTTCTTGCAGAAGTAATGTGCAAATGAGAAAAGCCATTTGCTTTCCACCTGTTGATCTGCAGGTTTACTGCAAGCTGACTGTTAACACTGGCTACAAGCTGACTGAGCATTGACTTCATTGAGGGATATTTTCCTACTTTTCTACTCCTTCCTAACTTTATGCAGACACATGACCAATCAATAACTTTGTTTTAGCTCTGTCTGTAGAAGACTTCTGTGTTTTTTCCCATGTCTGTTAAATTAAGTAGGAACACAGAGTAATATAATCAGCTTTAGTAAGGCTGGATGAATCAGTTCTCAGTAAACGTGTACAGAAGAGTTCCTTATCACCCCACTTACCACCTGCACTTCAGGTATACAGAGTCTCACCTGTAAAAGAGATAGAAAAATTTTTCAGTTTCATGCATAATAAGCTTTCGTTCTTTTAAGTGCAACTATGTGAAATTGAAATAAATGGAGGAAAGACAGGACAAAACATACATGTTTGTTGTGTACTGACAGCTGAGATTCTCTGGCCCCTTTCCAGTTAGATAATGACCAGCTGGGATGATTGTGTCTAAGGTGAAGCCAAGGACATTTTAACACTTTAGCCAGCAAATAATTAATTGGGAAGTAGGCCCATATGTTGGACAGTTTTGCAGTTGAAGTATTCCACCTATTTTAAAAGTTTTAAGAAGCACAAAGATCAGCTTTCCGTGACAATTTCTCTCAGAATGAGATTATGATTCTCAACTATTTAATATACACCAGCTTTTAAGTTGCTTAAATAATTATATACATATCTACAAATGGTATGCGTTATATGGTATCAATTAAATTGTATGTCATATACAGTGAGTGGTAAATTAATATTCTTCTCTTTCACCAATTTCTTTGAGGGTCACAGTACAGTCACATTTTCATCTTACACACAGTATTTTATTTGGGAAACACACTGAGTCTCCACAGACATATTTATTTTATAATCTGAGTGAGAGGACAGCATCTGTGAGTCTTCTGTGTGCGGACACACAGAAAGATGTGTCTTCGTCCACAATTAGCCGTCCTTACTTGATGAAAAGTTTGCTGTGCTGGAGTTGCTCTGCCCTCTGCTCTTGCAGATACTCTTGCTCCTGTTTTGTCTTGCTCTTTCTAGAAGGGTCCCAGACCCTTCCTTCACCTAGTGCTTTTCTTGAAAGTCTTCACAAAGAGTGGCAGGAACATGTTGCTTCATTTTAATGGGGAAAGGACACAAAAGGTGAGACAAAGGGAACAAAAAATATTTGTCATTTTTTCTCTGTCACCCTGTAAAGGCCATGCCTTCCTTTTTTTGCCATTATTCTTTTGTTTCTAACATCAAGGCTCTGCAGAAGAGGAGGTGTATCTAAACATTGACACTACTTTGTACACTTTCTAGAGTAGTTGCAAATGGGTTAGGAACTCATACTCTTCCATTCTCACTGTCAAATCACTGTGAGTGGGATCCAAGTAGCAAGCTAGCTTAATCCTATTGAAGAGGCTTCCAGTGGTAGTCCTTAGTACTTTTCAGTTTACATACAGCCTTCACAGCTGAGGGAGGGAGGGAATGAGATAGCTTTGTTTCTCTTCATCATTGTGAAAGACTCCACTCTGAAATGTGTTGGCGTAGGCTGATAAACGTACTGTGTCAACAAGTATATGTGCAAACTAGATTTGATTCTTACTCTTAATCCAGAAACTAAATTTATGCGTGACTGAGAAAAGTAAGCAAAATGGAAAGATGGCAAAACTGCCTTTGCTGTTTTTACCTTTTGATGTTAGTAATATGATGTGATACTTGTAAATACAAGAAGTGAAAAATCTCAAGAATCTTGAGTCTTTTTTCAGATGTCTTCTTTTATGTTTGGTATTTGTAGGTTCGGTGCGCACTAAGGAGGAGTAAAGCACACTTTAGTTGATGCAAAAAATACTTGTTTGTTAGTCTTTATTGGGGAACAGCAATCTGCTAGTCTACAGTGATTTTCATTGGGTGGGTTGTTCACAGTGGTGTAGATGGCAAGGCTTCACCACATCTACTGAGCTGTTAGTAATACAGCTTTGTTTGTCTTAAGAAAAGTAATGGGTTTTTTCATATTTATTTAAATGAACTGACAGGACAGTAATTGTCCAGGAGCTTTATGCAGGCTCATCTGTTTAATAACAAGAAGCACGTATGTTTCAGAGATTCATACATAATATATTTCTTTAAAAACTATCAAGTATGTTACATTATTTTTTGTTTCTGACCTTGTCAAGAGTCACTAGGCTCACTTAACTACTGAACTCAAGGAAATACAGGAAATAAAAAATGCTTCTAAAAGTGTTATTCTTGGTCTTTCCTTGTATTCCAGTTTTTGAAAAATAAGAGTTTAATTTGTATTAATAGAATCAAATATTTTTCTGCAGATAGTTTGCATTCTGCTTTTTAGTAATTGAGTTGATTCTTGTGCATTCTGTTCCTTTTCCACACTGAGAAAGGCCTGACCACCAGCATTTCAAAATTCTCTGCTGCATTCCAGTAATTTTGTCTGCTTAGTGCTCTTCCTTCATTCTTGGCTACATAGCTTCTACTCTGACATTCTTCTTTTATTACTTCTTTCAAGATGCTGTTTTAGAAGAGAAGCAACAATTCTCTCTTCCTTCAGCAGAAGTGTTTTCAGCTTACTGTAACAAGGCAAACAGAAATACTTACTAAAGACAATGCGTTTGTTGTATATTGCTTCTGTTCCCAATTGTTTGTGATGTGAATAATGCTTAGCTTGTTCTCTAGCTTCTAATGCATATTCTGACAGTTACCATCATGCAGGTAACCACTATACCACCATACCTCTCTAGGCCAGGATCAATTCTGTCAGGACAGTGATTACTTAAAACAGGTGTTGGGGTAATTGAGACAAATTCTTGTTTAACAGGATGTAAAGACAGTAATTTAGTATTGGTGAAACTAATTTTTCCTCTATATTTTTTTCTTTTTTCACCTTTTTTTTTTTAATTTTGCTTTTTAGGGAACGTGTTTTCCCCTACTAATACGACTCCTTCTCTTTAAAAACTTTTTATGTTCTTCAACTAGCTGAAACACATTCATGTAGTCCATATTGAATTTTTTTCTCTCTCTAAGCACTTGTCTGTAACACTAAACTACCCAACAGATCTTTCAAAGTAACTGAATTACAGAAAGCAGTTATGTTATAGTAAGTCTTATGAGTGGACATACATGGTTTATACTAAAAATCCCCACTGTTCCAGAGTAAGTTCATAAACACTATATACAGTGAAGTCAAATCTGGAAATTAATTACTTTTTTGTACATGTGCCTTTGATAATTAGGACTGATTTTTTTTTTCCAAGTAAATTAGATTTAAATTCAAACTCCCAACATCTTTGAACAGGTAATTTCAATTAATTTCTTTCAAGTATGGGCAGTGACATGAAAAATTCAAAGATAAAATCTTTCTGTTCTTTATTGGTAATGTTTTACAGTATAATCTATCTTAGTGCTGATAGCGTGCACCCTGGGTAAGATACAGCCCTTTGGTTATATTGCTCTTTTTTTTTTTAATAATGGCGATGTATTCAAGAGAATTGAAGTATCAGCTAGGGATTTTTTTGGGGAAAAAACCTTCCAATTTTCTTTTTATATTCTTTTTTTTTTTCCCCAGGCATTTTGATATGCTCTCTTCAGTTCAACCCTAGGACATTCTTCAGTTGATTTGATGAAAAATTGGTATATACTGTTGCAAGAGTAATTTTATATTGGATTTAATAAATGTGATATTAACGTATGTCAAGTAGATCACCCATCAATTACAGTTTTGGTTTTAGGGGAAAGTGGGACAGCTAGTCATACCAAACCATTCTGCAGCATAGTGAAGGCTTTGGAATAAATGGGATAGTTGAGATTAAGAGTCAGGGAAAATGAAAATATTATGCGATCATTCCAAACATAATGATTTGGCTGCATTAACTACAGGTAATACAGCTCTTTGCATTACCCAGGATTTATCCAACCTTTATTTTTCAAATCCTTACATTCAAGCAAATTTGAATAACTTATTTCCAGCAGTAGCCATAACTACCACCATGTCTGTTTAACCTGGTGTAAATTACCAGATATTGACAGAAAATTGTGAGCTGCTTGAGGAATAAAATTTTTCAGTTTAAATAATCTTTAAGATTGTCATTTGGTTATCTCTAAATCTGTACATAAAAATAACTTTGAAATGTAATATGAGCAACATATTTGTGTATATTTTGTAAAGTGTAGATTCAGAATCAAATCAACAGATTTTCAAACTTCAGAACAAATTGAAGAAAATTACAGAATGGCTCTTTTGAATATCTTCCTGTCTACATCTCTGCAGCTCTGAACATTGTTGCTGTGTCTCTTTCAGAGCTGTTGTTACTTCAGGTAGTTGTAAGCCCCTACCTCTCAAAAGAAGAGCACTGAACAAAGCTGAGTGGCAAGCTTGAGAATCCAAGAAACATTAAACCCTGGCAACTTTGCCTGTATCCGACTGTAGAGGCAGTGAAGTTCCCCTAAGTAAGAAAAGCCTATATATTTTGAATTCTTTGGAGCATATATAAAACAAGTGTCAGAAAATCCAGGGTCTCGAGTCTTCCCACACACCCAAAAATCTAAATATGGGAACTTTATTTTAATGGCTTTACAGAGTTGGACAAACCCACATGATTTAGATTAATGTTATCCGTTAACAGTAAGTGGTTTTGGAGAAAATACAGTATGGGTAGTAATCTCACTGTGTGTAATTCCCTACAGCATCAGTAATGACCACTGGCAGATAAAGGAATGTGAGTCATTAATATTCCTGTGTCAGAATTGGCAGTGAATTCCAGTGTGTCTGGTAGATTGCTTAAGAACATGTCTGCATACTTCAAAAGTTTACTAGATGTACATATCATAATCTCAATATAGGAAAGCTTGTAGGGAAAAAGGAAGAAGAAACAGTGGTACAGAAATGTTAGGGGTTTTTTTGGGTTGTATTCACACAGCACAACAACTGCTGCGGTGTTTTACAGTATTTTTACCCCCTGTCTGAAGCTTAACCCTCACTGGCTGAAATGGAGATAAAATGTTGGGTAGCAGCATCTGTTTTAGTAGTGAGTTTCTGACATCTTTAGAAAATTACAAATATCTGAATGTGTATAGGAAGGTCACCATTCACTGTTGTCCACCCTATCTTCCAGCAAACTCCCTCCCCCCAGAATAACATATATTTAGGATGTTTCTGGCTTAAGCACTGTCTGTCTGAAGCCTTATTTTTTCAGAATAATTAGGCAAATAGTTTTTAATTTAATCCTTTCAAATTCTTGTGAATATGCTCAGTGTTTTAAACAAATTATTGTTGGTACAAATTAATTTGAAAACTGCTGATTTATTTTGACTGCTTCCTTCTAAAGGAAGCTATGTTGAGAATAAAGTTACACCTTGACTTCAGATTGCTATAAAAGAGGTTTAAACATAAAGTTGTGTACAAATTGCTACTGTGGCTTTCACTGAATTACACAAAAGCATAAGGTACATGTTATGAAAAAACTGAGTGTAGAATTTTGTCTGTTGATTACAAAGTTCGTGTTACATAATTGAAGAGAATATATTGATAAAAGACAATTAAAATGTGAAATTATTCATAAATATAAAAATGAAAATATGTGGCATATGGTCATTTCAGTTTACAAGAAATTCTGGGACATGACTGTAAACACTTTGGACACGGTCTTGCTGTGTAAAGTAGTAGCAAAGAACAGAATTTCACAATGCATAGCACATTCTCAAATTCCTACAAAACATAAATTCTAAGAGCCTTTTCCCAATAAGGCTGTTGTCAGGAAGAGAATTCAATAGGAGTTTGAAATTTGTTCTGTTGGAATATAAATTCTTTGTCAATATGTCTTTGTGAAGTCTAAGTGGGTAGAGTTTTGTTCTAGTTGCTACCAAAGAACTGATTTTTAATTTACTTTGTAAAGCTTTTGCTGCTTTCTACTTCAGGACCAATATATGGATGGAAGAGAGCTTCCACTGCTGTTGATTTTATTTTAATACATTGTGAAGAAGGAGACGAAAACAATAAGAGAAAGTGATAAGAAATTTTTTTTGACAGTGAGCATTAATTACATATAGGCATTTCCAGGAAAGTTCTACCTGTGTAGTTTTTTTCATCCAAGAATGTCACATACTCTTCAAAAATATGTAAAATAGTTGTAGAGAATATGTGCAGGTGATGTCTGGACTGAAAAGAGAAATAGTCAGTTGGTCTCCTGTGCTAGTAGAAAAGCATACATTTTACCAGCAACAAAGAGTGCATAGTATCTCTAAATGTAAAAATTTTGAAAATAAACAAGGTTTTTCTTGTGTGAAAAACTCTTTGTGTTAAGATGAGGTTGTGGGATCTTTTGATTGAAAAGTGAAGGTAGAATGAATGTGAATAAAAAGGCAAATTAAGCCTATAGGTAAGGGCATAGTGAGGCCAGTAATGAACTGAAGTTTGTCAGTGGTTGCTGACAAATTGGAAAAAATGCAAGGAGCAGAAAAACAGAGACTCAAGACTAGGATAATACTTTTATCATCTTTGATAGTAAGTTTTTTCTAAAACTGAAGGCTTATTTCAGCTGATGGATACATATTTTCTTGTGAGAACATAGCAACTGTAATAGAGAGCTTTGGTCAGTAAAGTTGAGTTTAATGGTAATTAGTGGCTAATTGTGGTCAATTATATTGTAACTATTGAAACAGTGTGCTTAAATGTCAGTTTGCTACTATATATCTGCATATTCTCAGATTCAAATTCGATGCATTTTATAGACACTACACAAGGTACTAGATTCATTACAGAAGTGGCAAAGATAATCCATTTATTTCTTTCTCTTTTGTTTAATGTAAAAGAACTAGTTTTAAACCTATGAGTAATTCTACCTGAGGAATAAGGAAGAGGAGGAAACCATTGGAATTGACATAAACTTTAGTGCATCTGTATCTTGCATATTAGAATATAGACTGATATACCTGTCTCAAGAAAACACAACTGAGTTACGTAAAACGCTTTCAGTGACACCTAAAATGGTCCAGAGAATGGGACAGCTGCCATGTGAGAAGAGACTGAGGAGGCTGAGACTCTTTCTGTTTCAAGGAGGATTGTCAGAAGCTGGTTGTGGGGATTATGACTAAGGTCTGCAAAATTATGGGGCAGAGGAGAAAATGAAAACAGAATGGATATCCACCTACTCAGTAGTAATAGATCTGTGGAGCTTGGGAATTTTAGGAGAAGATTTATTAAAAGCAGGTAAAAGATGGAAATTACTGTTCATTTTTGTGGAGGCAGACAATATTTATAGTTGTAAAGAACTTCAAAAATACCATGTACAGGAGGTCCATGAAATAGTACTGAAAGAACAAACAGGAATGCCATCTTTAATGTAGTTACGCATATGAAGTGAACAGACTTCAAAACTTGCCCAGGCTAATGTGCCCATATATAGTATCTTCTCTTGACATGGAGACATGATAGCAGACAGCAAGACTTAATGGGTCCTAATAAGGCATGCTTTAGGCTTACACCCAGAAATACATATGATTTCAACAGGCATTGTGCATTGTGTTTATTGACACTAACTTTTCAAGAAAAGCTGATTTGGAGATTCTTATGTCACACTATATCACAATTACATTACAATTTGGTTTAATAATTGAACACTAGGAAGTGAAATTATGTGTCATGGCAAGCATTTAAGCAAACGCAGTTTATGATTTTGGAAAACTACAATATTACTGTTATTGATAGCAGAGCTCACATATATGCCAGCTCTGGTGTGGGTATGGGTGTGTGGGTGTGGGTTTGTGGGTGTGGGTGTGTGTGTTTTTGTGTGTTTGTGTGTTGATTTGGGGCAGGAGGTAGAAGGATTAGTTATCTTATGGGAGGTGTTATGAAGCTTTACAATTCACAGATGAAGTACATTAGTGGACGATCCTAGTCACCATTTTTTCTCTTTTGTAAACTTTCATCTTCAGACATACTCTTAATGTGAAGAACTGTAACATGTTCACTGACCTTTTTCAATATCTGTGTTTTGATGAAAGTGACTTAAAGGTTGTAGCATCTAAAGATGCATGCATTCTAAAAACTGGAGGTAAACTGCAGCTCAGAAAGGTCCCATAACATCTTAGGAATATGATATTGTATCTCGGATTAAGTCCAGCTTTTGAAATCAAATGGATACAGATTCCCTTAAAAATATTAACAGTATATAGTTCATTTTAAAATTAAATGTCTCATAAGAAATTAATTTAGAGTCCTTTAAAATAATTTTGCAATATAGTATTTAAAGATAAATTTTTTTACTAAAGACATTTCTTAAAATTTTAAGTTAACTAAATGTGATTCTCTATGATCGATTATTTGCATTCTACGTAGCAGCTTAGTGTTGATTTTTATCAAGAATTACAGACTTCTAAAAACATTACAGTGAAATGAAGTGCTTTGGAGATTCATGAGTGTCGATAATATGTTAAAAATAACTTTTAGATTTACATGAAAATTGTGAGGGATTTTCCCATGGCGGAAAGTCTCTAGAAAACTTTTCTCAGCTATACACCATTTGACAGCAGCTCAGTACCCACACAGAGCAGGAGCTCATTTGGTGTCTTGAGAACGTTGTGACAATTCATTTTTGATCTCAATTTAGGTAAATGGTGGGTTTTCTATAAACAGTTTTGAGAAACCTGATGCTTAATCTTTCTGGATTTTTGTGCATCAAGTGTAGGTTCCAAAAAAAAAAAAGATGGAGCATTTCTTCTCAAAGCTGTATAACTTACAACTATTCCTAAATACTAATAAATGCATTTCCAGTATTCTCTCAATTTGCTTCTTCTTTTTTTCTTCTGAATAAATGTGAATGTGTAAATGGAGGCTAGACAGGATTTTTAGCTACACTTGGCTGTGAATTTGCTTATTTGATTTCAAAATGCAGAATTTGGATAGAATTTTTGAATTTTATTTATATAAAAATATTAGAACTTCTAGCCAAATTATTCTCAGATCCCCAAGCGCTGCAACATTTGTTTAACTTTTCCATTGCCAGAAAAGCCCAGCTTTTGTCTAGAATGCCCCAAACATTATTTTCTCTTCAGTATGGTATAGACTTGGTATTTTTGTATGGGTTCGTAACTTGTGCACTTAAGTGAGAATTTATAGATGCCTTTGTTAATAAATAATCATTTCTGCCACTGAGCAGATCTTCTAAGTCTTTGGCATCTGTTTTTCTGCGTGTGTACATTTTTCTCCTTATCTATGGGTTCATGGCTCAGTGTATTATTACAAAATACATTTTAACCTTGAGGGAAAAGATGCACTACTCTCAGAGCCTGAAGATCAAGAGTTTGTATTTCTTTGATGTTAATAGATCTGTCATGTCGTTTCATTTTACAAAGAAAGCATTTTGAAGGATCAGTGAGAATAAAAAGGGGTCTCTGATGTAGGAGGGCCAAATCTACACTTCTCAGTTTTTAGTGTGTCAATGTGTGGCCCTTGCAATATTTCTTTTATCAAGACAATTTTTTCTAATTCCGTATTAGTATTTTCTTATTTGGTGTATTACTGTTTACTTGTCAGGTTGTGAATATAACACTGCAACTGCAAGCCATCAGAGCTTACCTTTTTGAGATAGAGACCTTGGAACAGTAAGAACTACTATCTTGTTGTGCCACAGATAGTCTCAAAAATCATATTTGATAGACATCTGACTGTAGGCAAGGGAAGGTTCTATACTGAGACTATCACGTTTAAAGGAATATTGCTTCTTACTTTTTTTCACCAGTCACCCAAGTACCCTATCCAAAGCTGACTTTCGGGAGAGAAATTAATAATCCTTATTTGTGGTGCCTAATCAAGTATATTCAGACATTATAGGAAAAGAAGTTACAAAGGTATTCAAACACACCTTGCTATTTTGGGGAATATTGCTAGGAAAGTGCAGGGCAGGTAATGCACAATTTCAAGGAAAGCTGATATCTTTAAACGTATAGCATTGCTAGAGGCACTGGGATCTCAGTGGTATCCCAAAGACTGATTCTTTTAGAAGGCTACTGAAATTTGTTTCTAGCTACTGATTCAGAAAAATAAGAAGGTAATATTTCATACAACGTTCTAATTCAATTATACTCAAATGTTTTGAGATTGAAGTTTTGGAAAAGATCTTAAGCTCTGTGGAAAATATTTCCTTGATACTAATTTCTGATTGCAACACTAATGTTTTCTTCCAGATAAATAAATTATGCTACCATTCATTCTGGAGGGGTATTTGTATTCCTTTAATAAATTCTTTTCTCTTTAGAATGCAGACATGGTCCAGAAAGGACATTTAACATAGAAATGATTTAAAGGTGAATAAGAAATGAAATCACAAATACCATTTACTGTAAATTGGATTTTAGGATAATTTAAATCTCACCACTGCAGTATTTATCTCTAAATGCTCCTAATTTAAAAGCTTTTAAAGGAGTGTGCAGAATTTCTCTGATAGTTAATGCATTTTCCTTTTTCTGCCAAAACACCCTAAGTTGCACAAAGTCAGCAGAATCCATGGTCTAAAAATAGTGTTTATTCTCCAGCAGTCTTCTTCTTGTTTATCACAATCTGAGTACCCAGCTCCAAATCCTGCCCGACCTTTAGGGCAACAGTTGTCCTTACACCTGCTCAGCTGGGTGAGTTACCTCTTACAGTCTGTGGCCCAGTTTTCTTCAGGCAAAGCTGGAGTGGATTCTGACTGTAGTTGAGGGGAGTGTTTTCTGCTTTGAGAAGCCATGCTTTTTGCTGTGAGGAAGTACTCTTTTCCTGGTCTGAGCGGACTGCAGACGGATTGCTGTGCACCTGCAGCATGCCAGGCCGGAACTTCACCACTCTATGTTCTTTGGCACCAGAGGATGATCCTGATTTCCCAGCTGTGCTGTGAATCTCCTTGGTCCTCACCCTCGTAGTGAAACAATTCATATCTCCTGTGTTCATTTACCATTTGTATGTCTTCCTATGCATCCATTTTCCCCTTCAGCCTTCTTTATTCTTTCTCATGCTACCTTCCCACTCCTCTCTTAATGTCAAAAATATGCACCAGTTTTCATAAGCGTCCTTGGAATCTGGTCCAGAAATGTTGTCAGTCGTGCATCACTAAGCAGAAACAAAGCAGGAGCACCCATGTGGAAATAATAGACTGAAAAATTCATCAAAGAAATTTCATGTAAGTTCAGAAACTCATTAGAGGTCAGTAAAGTAGCATTGTAACCAAAGGTTTAAGCAGTAGCAATTTTGCTTTCCTCATACTCAAATGGACTCAAATGCTCTCTCACTTTATTTCTGATTTTCTATACTTTACTTGATCAAAGTCTTTCCAAAAATCACAACGATAATTCCAGTAGTATCTGTGTTGTACAATCTGACAAGCAGTCAGACAGACAGGACTTATTATCTGCTGATCTTTCAGTACTTTCAGTGAAAAAATGTAACCTCTAATTAATGACATAAAAATAAGCCAAACTCTAATTTTGTATCTGTCTAGACTACATAGACCTTCTCAAAAGGGACTGTAATCATGCACAGGTATTCTGATTTTTAAAAAAAGACATTCCATCTCTGCAGAGAATTCTATGAATTTTCATTTTGCTCAAACGTAACATATTACCCCAATTTACTAGACTGTGGAGTTGCTATTCTGCCGAAGTTGTGTTTTTTTCTTCTCTGCATACTTTCATTTTAACCCAACCTCTATGGTTCATTGATCCTGCTGCAATTTTTCTCATACTGAAGTAGCACTGCCTTCACACAAACTACCTGTAAGAAAAATACAGTTCTCAAGGTTCCTATCCTTGTCGCATTTCCTGCTTCTTAATCCCGCTCTGATCCCATCAGCAGAGTGCTAGCGCGACCCTGACAAGCTGTCCGCGTTCCAATTGGGGAGGCTTCCTCGGGGAGCTGGCGGTGAGCTCTGCTAGTCTGCGTCAGGCTGAGGTGTTAGTGCCCTCAGAGCACGGCAGGATAGCAAAGAACTACCCAAAGAAGGAGGACTCCTAGTATGAGGGTTTGGCAGGTTTATTACCCCCAAGGGAGCTCAGGGACTAAGAGCCCCAAATAGCTCATGACATGGGTATTTAAGGGAGGGATAACATCCAATAAACTGAGGGTGCAGGGGCAATACAAGGGAGAGTCCAGGGTGTGCAGTTGAATGAGGTTCAGGGAGAGGAGGGGGGTAGAGAGAACAACGAATTGAACAGCCAGGTAACAGGGAATGTTCCAGAACTGGGATACATAACAGACAAATCAAGGAACCAATAGCAGGAACTTGGGGTTCGTGGCTTGGTGGTCTAAACTATTGTTTCTGGCAGCTCAGGGGGACAATTCTCTGTCTGTGGAACATGCCACCAGAGGTCTTCGTCCTCTGCAAGTCTATGGAGGGACTCTAATCCTTCCTGGTTCAGAACCACCACTACATATCCTAAAAATTGGGAGTTTGAAAAAAATACGTTTTTTGGATTGTAGACTTGCTGTTGTGCATTATCTTAATTAGTCTCAGTAATTAAATCATTAAATGATTGGCACTTACCCCTTGCTAGCAAACAGTAAAGCTTAGCTTGGCTTTCTTGATCCCCTGAAACCTGCTATTTCAGTTCTTCATGCAAGTCTTCATTTGTGACATTTGTGCTGTCAAGAGGCATGAAGTCAGTGCACAGCTCTGTAACTCTCCAGCACAAACAGCACTGGGAAGGGGTTAACCTAACCTGTTAGGTTACTTGACTGTACTTGACTGTACTTCCAGACAAAGTGCATCTTATGTGTGTCACCTCAGTGAAAAATGAAAGACAATACCAAGCTGTCTGTAGTTAATTAATGCTGGACAATGAACCATGTAACCTGAGTTCTTTGTAGAGATGTGACTGACTTTTTTAACAATTAGTTTTCATTGGTCGTGGTTTTTGCAGGAATTATTTTGTGGAGGTATATAACAATAAAAATATTTTGGGTAAAGGATGGGCAGTATTTTGCTTTAGTGATACCAGACTGGACATTGACCTGTCCTTATTCTCAGTTGTAATGTTAAGTCTGCATTCCAAATTCAAAAATGCAAATTTTTTTCTAGTAATTTCATCAGCTAGTACTTCAGTAGCTAATACTGTATCAGCTAATACTAAATGAACTAGTACTGCTTAGACTACTCTTCAGCTCATGCTGATCAGCTAGAACTGAATCAAAAGAGATCTTTTTAAAACTGCATCATTGGCAGCGGCTGATTTCTCAGGCTTATGTGACAGTTGGCAATTTAATTTCAAGCAAGATATCTAAGATACTAGGAAAGATTCCTTCATCAAAAGAGTTATGAAGCACTCTAACAGGCTTCTCGGGAAGTGGTGGAGTCATCATCCTCAGGAGTATTTAAAAAAACGTGTAGTTGTGGTGCTTAGGAATATCTTATGTGGTGGACGTCACAGTGTTGGGTTAATTGTTGGTCTCACTATTCTTAAGTGTCTTTTCCAAACTAGATGATTCTATAATTCTTTCCTGGAAATTTCTGTGTAAAGCACTTCATGAGTTTGGAGACTGCTTTCTAAAGTTCTAATAACTGTTTCATTAATCTGTGTCTGATTATTCACAGTAACCTTTTTTTTTGCATTTCCTCAGGAATTCATTTGTATATACTTGAGATTGACATTCACACTTGGGTTCATTAGGAAAATAAAATGAAAATAGAGAATGTCTTATATTTGTGTCCTGATATAAGATATTTTATCAAAACTGTTCACAAGGTTCTGATTCTGGGGACCTGGGCAGGATGCAGAGATGGGCTTACAGGAACCTTTTGAAGTTGAAGAGAGGGAACGAACCACCCCTGGCACACTGGAGGCTGACCAGCTGAAAAAAACAGGGACTGGTTGACCAAGAGTTGACCATAAGTCAGTGATGGTAAGGAAGGCTGACATTTTTCAGGAATGGGGTGGTCCTACCCTTTCACTCAGACCTGCTCAAGTGCATTTGGACTGTTGGGTTCGGCGTTAGGCTCCTCAGTAGAAGAGAAACAGGGCCATGCTGGAGCAGGTCTATTGAAGGCCCACAGAAGCAGTGCTGGAATTGAAATACTGTCATGCAAAGAGAAATTGAGAGCTGGGACAGCTTGGCCTGATGCAAGAAGGCTGAAGTCAGATATTACCTATGAATAGATAAATATACCTGATGGTAGAGGGTGAAAATGTGGAAGCTGCACTCCACTCAGAGGACCCTAGTTGACAGCCCAAGAGGCCCATGAAACTCTGTTAAAACATAAGACATTTTTATAATTGTTACTGGTCATGCTGTTGTTGTTATTATTGCTATTATTCCAAGACTGACTGAGCACTGGAATAGGTCAAAAGTATTTGGATTTACTTCAAATGGAACAAAGCATGACTCTGGGCAAGCTTCTGTAGTTGACCCAGGTCTGGGTCCAGGTTCTGGACTAGGCACTCTCCAGATTTGACTGCCAGCTTCAGTGAATCCATGGTTCTGTGAAAATTGATAGGTAAACCTCATTGTGCCCCTAATAATTGTTGACTATGGAAGTATTATTAAGCCTACTAATTTTGTGAAAATAGGTATAAGAGTGATACCTTGTACTATCAAAACCACTGTATTTCTGTAACACAACAAAGAATGAGAGAAAAATTGGCAGATTAATAACAGAATAGATTTCTTTTGCATAAAAAGGTGAACGTCATAGTATTCATAATGGAAAGCAAACCCAAAACTTAAAGGTGTTGACACAGCTGTATGCAATCATGACAGAAGAAAACAAGTAGAAATAGGTAACATACAAAACTATAGTCTGCCCTTCCAAATTCTACACGCTGCAGTTTTATGCTACTTACAGCAAAGAACTGTGTGATTTAGGTCTAAGAAACCTAGTATTTATTTTGACTGAAGATATAATCTCTCTTTTCATAAATACACCTTTTGATGTCTATATAATAAATGTTTTTAAGTATGTGGGCGAAATCCTGCACAAATTAAATCAGTTGGAAAAATCCTGTTTAAATTACAGAGTCCAGGACTTGCATCTTCCTCTAAATTTACACTGTGTGAAACTCTCCATCAGAGTTCCAGAGGCAGTAAGTACATCATTGGCAAATTAACTTGGCGTATTTAAAATAAAAGTTATAGAAGTTAACTACGTATCATTTAAAAAATAAGACTTTTGCACATGCTCACTACATACCACTACTTAGTTTTTAACTAGGCTTTTGGAAGTCCATTGAATCAAAATGCCTACCTTGTGAACAGAGCCTTTACTGTTTTACTTTCTGAAGTATCTGTGTTAAAAATCTACAGATTAAAAAATTGGTATCACTTACTACTTAACTTCAGTAAATACACTGTGAGTTCAGTTGGACTTGTTCTAACAGTGGCGGGGGGAAAAAGCATATATTTTCCTACTGAATGTCAGGCGAAACAAATTTGCATTTCAAACCAGGTTTGTGTTCAGTCCTGGATCGATTTTCATTAGTATTTCTGAATTTATTTTTTTACTTTCCTGACTTTTTAGTGAAGTTTGTAACAGAAGAAAGAGTAGTAATGTGACTGTACTGAATTATTTTAGTTGCACAGCATTCTGAAAAAAAATGCTTAAAATC